>APFE030086097.1:0-46003 GCA_000404065.3 Pinus taeda
AGGCACTCATCAGATTCACACTACTCTTTAGAAATGGCTACACTCTCCCCGGCAATGGCGCCAAAATGTGGAGCGATAAAAAGGGTCTTTTTAACACCTAATTACCTCACATTAATTGTTAACCCAGGGGCGACTTTTTATTTCAAGAGTGTACTCAGTCTGAGGCAGCTATTTACTCAAGAGTAATGTTTAGTAATACAGCGTTCAGAAAATACAAGGGTAGACGGATGCTAAACTATGACAAAATTACTTCAAAAGGATAAAATCACACAAGGCAGCTTATCAGTCAAGGGTGCGGAAGTGATAACCTATCCCTCTAGAAATTGATGGAAAGGAAATTAGAGCATGGACCATAGGTCTGGGAGCTAGGCAGCGACTGTTGAGGCTCACTACAGCCTTAGACCTTCTCTCACACCAAAGTAGCAAATACAAGTAAATAGAATGGCAGAAGGTAAAATGGAATAGCAAAAGGAAATGGAATAGCAGTAAATAAAACAGCAGTAAATGAAACAGCAATCAAAAGAACTAAATCTCGCGAGTCAAAACCAACTGATTCACACTCTGATATAACATTCTTTTCCCCTCAAGCAAAATGGATGGAATATACTTTATGGAACAACGCTCATTGATGAATTATAGAACAACAATAATCAACCATATATGCACACCTCGCATTAATATAGTAATCTGACAATTAAGGATAATACAACTA
Organism: Pinus taeda; assembly: GCA_000404065.3. NCBI lineage: Eukaryota > Viridiplantae > Streptophyta > Pinopsida > Pinales > Pinaceae > Pinus > Pinus taeda. The sequence continues at coordinate 713 of APFE030086097.1, forward strand.
TGTCTCCAAATAGAATATCATTACTTTCGGATTCCAATAATCAGGATTGCAAATGAATCAAACGACAGTAATACTCAATACAGACGCTCTGTAACAGAAATAACTGGTTGCGACTAAAAGCATGCGATCAACTCTGAAAAGATTCAATTATACAATGCAGAGTTATTACACAGATTTCCTGAGAAGAACCATAAATGCATTAATCGTAACAGAGCATAGCATAGCATATGAAAGGTATATCAGATTACCAAGTAATAAAGATAAGCAAACCACGCAGAAATCAAGTTATAATGATACAAAAGCAAATGTAAATATATGATACACAACAGTAGCAGCGTACTCCACCAGAGGCTGGGCCCTTAGCCGCCAGCGGATGCTGCTGGGTTACTTCAGAAGGAAAAGAGTGAACAGCAACACCCAAATTATGTATTAATCATTAAATGGTGAAATCATCACAATAGTTGAAGCTTTGAGACTTACAGCATAAAACAATCCTTCCTTCCCCCTATCCTATCATGAATCCTTGGTTTTGAATCTCTAATTCAAATCATCAATTCTCCATCATTCGAATCCCCAAAGTCATCGTGAAGTCCTCCCGAAGCCATCCCCATCTCTGATCTTTGTTTTCAATTAAATAGAGAAAGATCAGAGCGCAGTTACAACATAGATAATTACAACATGATTTCTTTTACAAATTTGGGTTGATTCTAACCAGATGATCAACAAGAAAATATATTTCCTTTCATCTCTCAACAAAAGCAAGACGAATTTGGGTTGCAGCTAACATTGGGAGGACAGCGCAACTGCAAATCTAGAAAAATCGTGCTCAAAGAACCCTACTTCTCTCTGTACAAGCGAATTTAGGCCAACCGTGCATTATGAATAACTAGGACCCTTCTGGACAACATGTTCGGATCTCCAAATTCGTCTTCATTTGCTCAGAATCTAACGCAAAACGGTCATCCTTAAACAGCGAATTCCTGAGTTGGCAGATTTAAAAATCAAATCTTAATTGAAGTTACCTTGGGGTAAAAATGGTGATAAGGTTATAACCACTTAATAGAACTATCATTGATAAATAATTCATAATCATCAATGTATTAGAAATAAAGGAGAATAAATAATATAAGAGCATAAATCATCATAAAATGGAGTTATATAATAAATTATAATAAATGACATGATGAAGATTAGTGGAAATGGGTGGGATAAGTGTTCAAAAGTGATAATAATAATGGCATATTAACAGCCCAACACTTGGTAGGAGAAAGTCTTGTTGTGCATTCAGAATAAGATGTTTTCTACTAAACCAGCGCGTTCAATTGGTTGGTAACCCGGAAACTTGGGCTACAACTTCTTCTGTTACTGGAATTTGCACTCCCTGGACAATGGAAAATCCTTCTCTTAAGTTGCATGCAAACTCCAGAACTTGCTGTGTATTGAAATCCGAAAGTTTTCTAAAATAGTCTACCCATCCTGCTTGCAGGAAAATTTGGTAAGCCTCTAGGTAGAGTTCCAGTAGTGTTGTTGTGCCAGGTTCATGTGTAATCAAATTTCCCCCCATAGCTGTTGGTTCAACGAAAATACACAATGCAGAGCCGAGTTGCCAAGTTTGAGACAGAGTAAACCATTACAAATGAGGATATGACACGACGAGGTGACTTTTAGATATTACCGCGAGGACTAAGGATGGCGGTGATTGACGTGTTATGCAATAATTATAATGTTTTGGTAATCCCCCCAAAGCTACGGCTGAATGATATGATTGGTAGTACAATGATTTCGACAATCGTATCAACATCTCCACATTAACTATAATTTAATATCCACACTTAAACATGCGTACCTTTACATTTACCTTTAGTTGCACACCAAAAAGTCTTATCTTGTCTTTTGCTGGACCAATAATGATTACAAAGGGTCTGAAAGTGTGAAAATATAGGCAAATTTTATTACTGACAAGAAGTAGTAGTGAAGAAATGTAATTATCAGAGTGCGTGGCTGGTTCCTTTAATGAAGAATGATATGTTCCATCAGAATAATAGTTCATTTTTCGGGGATAAAAAAAATGGAGAAATTGGTGATTTTTTAGTAAAAATGAGAAAAATTGATGTTAAGCACTAAAACTGGTGTTACAGCATCGAAAAGTGGTGTTGCAGTAACAGGAGTTGGTGCTGCAGCAGTGGGAAGTTATGTTGCGGCAGCGGGAAATGGTGTTGCAGGAACGGGAAGTGGTGTTGCAGCAATGGGAAATGGTGTTGCAGCAACGGGAAGTGGTGTTGTAGCAATGGGAAGTGGTGTTGCAGCAACAGGAAGTGGTGTTGCAGCAATAGGAAGTGGTGTTGCAGCAACAGGAAGTGGTGTTGCAGCAACGGGACATAATGAAAGACTGATTCTTTTGGAATTTTTATTCTCAGCCACCCTCCGAAACTAAGATCTTCAAAATAATTAATTGTAACATGGCAACCCTTGGCAGGGATTATTAGTTGAGAAATCTAATCTAAAAATAACAAATAAACAAAAATTTAAGTGCCTTGAGGGACAGCAGGTTCCCCCAAAAAAACATAATGTATGTTTGCCATGCAAGTAGCTTTGAAATCCTCTTTAGAAACAGGTCGTTGATACAAATGGAGTCGATACCCATTCACTAATAATGGTGTTCTACTATCATCAATCGTTAGGAGTCTGACTGTTCCATTTGGAAAGCAGCATCTATTTCATAAGGTCCTAGCCACCTTGTTCTTAATTTACCTTGAAAAATTTCAAAACGGGAGTCATATAGTAAAGCCCAATTACCTTTCTGGAACTGCTTTTGCTTAATGGTTTTGTCGTGCCACTTGGTTCTTTGTTGCTGAATCATGGTTGTTTGATGGATGGCATCCAACCTCTTCTCATCTAATTCATGAAGCTATTGCAACCTAGTTGTCTGTGCATCAGTCAAGTCAAGGTTAACAGCTAAAGCGGTCCTTAAGGTTTTGATTTCAAACTCCACAGGGAAAACAACATTTTTACCAAAAACTAATTCATAAGGTGAAAAGCCCGTAGTGTTCCTCCAAGTAGTTCTATAATCCCATAGTGCTTCAGGCAACCTTTGAAACCAGTCCCTCCTATTTTCCTTTATTGTTTTTGTCAAAATGGCTTCTATGACTTTATTGGTGCTTTCCACCTGCCCATTTGCTTGGGGGTGATAAGGTGTAGTCATTTTATGCTTAATATGGTATTTCTGAAGTGTATCTTTGAAGCCATGAGAGTTAAAAGGAGGTCCCCCATCAGTGACTAGTTCCCTAGGCAATCCAAACCTAACAAAGATCTCTTCAAATAAAAATGTTAATATTGATTCTTCATTGGCCTTGAGGAGTGCCTTAGCTTCTACCCACTTAGTCATATAATCCGTGCAAACTAGTATATAGACTTTTTGATTGGATGGGGGTTAATGGGACCTATAAAATCTAATGCCCATCTTTCAAAAGGTTCAAGAATTACCTGGGGATTGAGTGGCATTTCATCCCTGTGATTAGGCTGGCCCATTCTTTGACAACTATCGCAGGCCCTAACATATTTCCTTGCATCCTTGAAGAGTGAGGGCAAGTATTAACCCATTCTCAGAACCTTGTGTGCTGTTCTTTTGTCTGAAAAATGCCCTCCACAAGGGCCATCGTGGCAAACTCTCAATACATCATAAATTTGATCTTCACCAATGCATCTCCGGATTTCCTGATCGAGTCCTGTGTGAAAAAGACACCCGCTTATCCAGTTGTACCTAGCGCTTTGCTGAATGATCTTCCTTTTTTCTCTATGCGATAGGTTTGATGGTAGTTTCCCTGCAACTAAATAGTTGGAAATGTCTGCATACCAAGGTGAGTGAGCAGATACTGCAAATAAATACTCGTCAGGAAAAGAATCATCTACTGGAATATTTTCATTAGTTTTTAACCGAGAAAGGAAATCAGCAACTACATTCTCTTTTCCTGGTCGATCTACAATTGTGATATCAAATTCCTGTAATAACAATAACCATCTGGTAACTCAAGCATTTGTAACTGATTTGTTCATTAAATATTTAATCGTCGAGTGATCAGTATGCACAAAAGTAGTGTAACCAGTAATATAGTGCCGAAACTTATTGATAGCATAAATTATTGCTAGGAATTCCTTCTCAGTAACTGTATAATTAAGTTCAGCGGGGGTCATATTTTTACTAATAAAATAAACAGCATAAGGAAGATTGTTTTCTTCTTGACCCAAGACAGCTCCAATTGCAGTATCTGAGGCATCAGAGGATATATGAAAGGGGAGTGCCCAATCAGGTCCTCTCAAAATGGGAGCTGTAGACAACTGATGTTTAAGTTCATTAAATGTTTTTTCACAGTCATCGGTCCACTTAAATCCAACATTTTTCGTTAGTAACACAAACAGAGGAGAAGCTATTTTAGAAAAATTCTTGATAAATCTTTTATAATATCCAGCATGTCCTAAGAAGCTTCTCACATCAGTTTGTGTTTTGGGGATAGGGAGAGTCTGAATTACTTGTATTTTAGCTGGATCGACTTGAATTCCTAGGAATGAGATGAAGTGACCCAATACAATACCTTGATTCATCATCATATGGCATTTTTTAGTACTTAAGGCAAGGTGTGCTTCTATACATCGCTTAAGTACTTTTTCAAGGTTCTATAATGCATCCTCAAAGGTCACGCCATAAGGAGTAAAGTCATCCTTAAATATTTCTAAGGAATCATTTAGCATATCAGCAAAAATCCCTATCACTGCTCTTTGAAATGTTGCTGGAACATTACATAGCCCAAATGGAAGAACCCTATAGGCAAAGGTCCCCCATGGGCTAGTGAAAGTGGTCTTTTCCTGATCTTGGAGTGCAATCTTGATCTGATTATATCCACTAAATCCATCCAAAAACGAAAAGAATTTCTTACCTGCCAAGTTATCTAATACCTGATCAATGAATGGTAAAGGGAAATGGTCTTTCTGGGTGGCTTTATTTAGAGCTCTATAATCCACACATACTCTCCATTTCCTATTTTTCTTGGGTACAATTACTAGTGGAGAAACCCATTCACTATCAGATATAGGATATATAAACCCTACATTCAACATTTTTTGAAGTTCTTCCTTCACAATTTCCCTTAAATTGGGATTCATTCGTCGTTGGGGTTGACAGATTGGGCGAGATCCTTCTTTAATATAAATGCGGTGGGTGCACAGTTCAGAAGAAATCCCCTTCATATCTGTGTAATCCCATGCGAATGCTTCTTTATTTTCACGGAGTAGCTTCATTAACTGTTGCTCACTAGCTTTGTAAAGTTCAGGAAACACTAGTTTTCTCGAATCTTCTCGCTCGGATTACTGAATTAGAGCCTTACTATAAGTATTTACCCCCAACGCCCAATAGGGCCTTTCAAGGCCTTATTTATCGATTCAGCCCTGGCGGCAAAGCCTTACTTAAACGTTTTCATCATCTGTTAGGTTAGGATTTATATTTAATGTTTTGCCAGGCTCGATTTCTACTGTTATACTTTTGGAGGAGCTGCCAGCTAATGTCTGAGGTAGATTTTCAATTTTAAGGTTCTACTGGGATTTAGATTCCAAGATTGCAGTGAAGTGATTATGTATTTATGGACTGACCGAAGAAGGTTCAGAAATAAAGTTGCTGATTAATTCATCTTCGGTTGAGTCTTTGAAAGTTAAATCTTGTCCGACAGTCAAAATAGGTTGGGTTTCCTCATCCTCATAATCTAACCATACAGAATTGTCATCATTGATCATGGGTGTGGCATGAGGATAAAGAGTAAGTTGTTTGGTTTCCTGCCCATTAGAGATTGTCATTGATCCAGATCTACAGCTGATGAAAGCATCTGTTGTAGCCAGCCAAGGTTTTCCTAAAATCAGTGGATGACCCCCTAACTTTGTTTTAGTTTGTAACACGACAAAATCGGCTAGGTAATTCCAAGATTCTATGGAAATTACCAAGTCTTCAATGACTCCTTCAGGTTTAATTGTAGAGTGGTCAGCCAGCTCTAGAATGGTTGGGGTTTCCCTAATTAAATTCTTTAACTGCAGTAATTGTGCTATTTCAAGTGTCATAATGTTTATTGCAGCACCCAGATCTACTAGAACTTTAGAGACAAAGGTTTTACCAATGTGAATTGTTACTGTAGGGTGACCAGGGTCACCATATTTCACATGGGGGCCTTTTTCTGTCATCAAAGCAGTTAGTTCCCCCATCACATGGACTGTGAAGGGTTGCTTAGCTTTTCTTCTAGGTTTTTTAATACATATATCCCTAATAGTTCTATCATAAATAGGAACATCTCTCAGTGCTTGCAATAGCGGAATTTTGACATATAAATTCTGCAGTTCTCCTAAAAGGTTAAAAGCAGGTGGCTCAAGTGTTTTGGTAAGAGCCAGATGTTCAAGGAAGGGCGGCTCTGCTGTTTGAGCAGTCTTGTTAGAAGATGATTCAACTGTTTCAGCATTATTGTTAGATTACTTTTCTTTTCTATTTTCCTCTTTATCAGAGTCAGTGATATCATCAATGATGGGTTCAACTATTCTCCCAGAACGTAAATGGATATCATTGCATTGCATAGGGGAAACATGTTGATTTTGAATATCAATTACCTACAGAGCTTTATTATTATTTGCATTGGGGTTAGGTTGTACAGGCAGCTGAGGTCTAATTGTCTGGTTATTCGGTGGAGCGTTAGATGGTAAGGAAAGAGATTGTTGGTGCTAAGGAAATGGAATCTGTTGGGCTGTCCAGTTTGGGTTCCATTGATTAAGATAAGATTGTTGTAGAGTCCAAGGATTCCACATGGTAGGATCAACAAAAGGAGGATTTGGTTGCTGCATGGGTGGAAACTGCATTGGATTGAAGGGTGAGTATTGCATTTGATTCATGGGTGGGTAATTTGTTTGAAAAGGAGAGTGATTATTCCAACGACTAAATGATGTGTTAGAATTCATACATTGTCTTTGTGGTTGCCATTGCCTCCTCTGTGTCATCACGTACACTGCTTCAGCTTCCTCTTCAGTTGATTGCAGTGTTGCCTTTATTCCTGGCAAAGAAGGGCATTGTTGAGTCTCATGGTCCTTTTCACAAATAGTACAAATTGGTACCCTGTCCAATGGGCATTCCCTCAGTGGGTGCTTCTCTCTGCATTTAGAACAGAAAATAGCCAGAGCAACTTCTGCTTCTGCCTGCTTCTTTTTAACCTGCAAGGCATCAATTTGTGAAGCAAAAGAGCTTAACATTCCAGTTTTAAATTCTTCAAGCAAGTTACCTATTTCGGCTCGTGTTGCTCCTCCACTTGCTGATTTCTGGACTCTTGAGTATATACTGTCCCTACTTTTTGGTCTACTTGCTGCTCCTCTAGAACATCTCATACAGAGGTTGACAATCTCATCAAATGGTTCTTTGGAAATATCCCCTTTTCCAAGCATATTCAGCATGTCCAAGCAGTCATCTCGTACCCCTTTTAGTAGTATTGTCTTCAAAATATCCTTACTCATAGTCAGATGATCAGATCGCTGCAGATTATACTGCAGTCTCTCTACAAAATCCTCTAGATTCCCGTCCTCCTTCTGAACCATTTTAAACAATTCTTCCTTCCTTTCTCTTGTTCGGTAGTAATCCTGATATTTGGCCAGAAAACTTTCTTTCATCTGATCCCAAGTAGTGATTACCTGAGCTCCTAAGCTCATAAACCACCTTAACGCATTCCTTTTCAATGTTGCTGGAAACGGTTTTAATTTCTGAGCAGGAGTTACATAATCATAACTCCTACATAGTATATCGAATTCAGAGAGGAACTCATCAGGGTCTTTAGAGGATAACCCATGAAAATTAGGTATTGCTGCAGGTGGAATGTTCTTCATAGGGGTTGTTCTTCTTGGGAGATCCCCAATAGGAAACTCCAAGGTGGAGAGTGAGTTTTCTCCCCTTCCTTCCACTCTGTTATCCTCCATTGGTATTTTTCCTGAATCGCTTGCTCTATCTTCAGTATCTTCTGTTTCTTCAGGTTCTTCTACCGGTTCCTCAACATGCTCTAGCGTTTCCAGCTTCCTTTCAGGTCCTAGTACTTCCTCCGTCTGGTGATCTGTTTGGGAGGAATGCTGGATCTGAGGCCTTCAGGAACTTGTCCTCTGGGATGTCTCCGCTTTTGAAATGATCTCGTCAATAAAAGTTTTTCTTCCTCCTCCTGTGCCTTTGCCACCTGTAAAATTAGCTTTCCTGCGTCCTCTCATGCACCTGTTATTCTAAAGGAAAATCATTAATGCCTTTAAAATCTCTTAGTCGCCTTCCCCGGAAACGGTGCCAAAATGTTGGCTGCTCGAATCGTTTATTAATTAAACAATCGAGTACCACATTAAATTATCAACCCGGGAAAGTCCTTTTGTTTCAAAGGTGACCTCGTACCGTATGCACTCAATTCTAAAAGCATTAAAGGCTGTAGTATAAACAAATCTTCTTTCTATCAAACCCTTACTCTGTGTTACAGCAATTATGATATATTGCAGAAATGAAATGAAAACAGTTAACTAAAGGTAACAAGTCTACAAAAAGAAATGATGGCTATTTTGTAATAGAGGATCAGGACCCTATCCTCAAGAGTAAGGATGTTTAGCACCTGCCCCTGTAACCAATTTGCCAATGCACACTGCAAATCCTAATCACCGGTGACACACTCTTTCACAGCGCCAATTGATTAATAAAACAGAGTATCAGCAAAAGGAAAATATCAGAAGCATTTCTTAGAGATACACAGAAATCACACACACACTTAACAGAAAATAAATGGGTGAATCTTGTGAAGAAGGTGGGCCCTGTCCCCCTCACAAGATTCCCCGGAACATAGATGCTAAGTTAAAATGCTCAGAACGGTGCTGTATTCATCTACCAAAATGTCAAATTACAATAAGGATTCAGACTTGCTCTGCACTACAATACTCTTGTTACAATCGGTTCTCCCCCTCTCGAATGTAGATGTCTCCTCTTTATAGAGGAGATATCTATTACAATAGATTTTCATTATTCATTCAGTTGACCCTTTTGTACAAGAATAGGAAATCAATTCCTGTTACAACATGTTGTTACAACAGTGTATAACTTTGTAATCCTTCGTTAATCGGATCCTTTTGCTGTTGCAAAGCTGGTAACCCTCAATCGTCTCCTTGAGATCCTCATACTGTCCTTGGTTGTTTCATCATTGTTTTCGATTTTGTAAATCTCAACTGTTCCCTTGAAGTTCTCGTGTTGTTCCTGGTGTTCCAGTATCTGCGACTGTGTTTTTCCATTTTCGGACAGTTGTTGATCGTGCTGTGTCAGCATCTCAAAGTATAGTTCTGCCAGCTTCAGACGGTTACTACTCCTGCTAGGCAATTGTTGTTTTAGCCATTGCAAAATGAGGTTTTACCCGCTTTAGTCAGTTGTTGTTTCTGGTGTTGTAGCAACTGCACAATTGTTGTTTCTAGTGTTTCAGCAACTGTGAATTATAATTCTGCAGACTTTGAACAGTTTCGAAAATTGTCAATGACTTAGTCAACTTCCAAAGATTAATTATAAAGATAACATGAATATGTGTTGAATAATTAAACATATAGCAGTGGGGAGAGTTACTTCATACCTTTGGAATAATTAGGTCAAAATGTTATCAAGGGTTTCAACTTATGGGCTAAAGAGGGTAACATCATGACAAAATACAAGGTCAAAAGTAGACAATATGGAGTCCTAACAGTCGGCTGCTCAAACAGTACCATTTCTGAGTTATTAACGTTGCTTCTACTGTCACTGTAAATACCATTTTATTTCAGTTTGGTTAGAGTTTGTCAAGTTAGTCTTCAAGTCATTTCAATATCAAATTTGAGTCATTTTTTTTGTCATTTTAGTTTGATAAATGAGTCAGATTCTTGTGTTGTTTGTTGAAATAATGACTCCATAGCCTAATGGATGAAGGCACTGTCTAGCTCTTCCAGAGATCTGCTATTCTTGGCACCTCCAAGGAGCTACTATCCCCCATTGGAGCCAATGTTAGAGTCGGTCTTGCCAGTCCTCCGTCAGAGATCAAAACTATTTCTGCATTTCATTTTTAGGTGTCTCGCTCCATCCACTCAGCTGCATTCCACTAGGGGCATGCCATAATCTAACGAAAAGGTCTTGTCAGTCATTTTCCCTCATGTCTAGCACCTGCTGGCTTAGGTCTTTTCATCAACATTCACTAAATTTCATGACAGTCAATGTTTGATCCTTTAATGGACAAGAGTCATTTTCAGTCATTAGGTCTAGGGATTAGTAAATTTGGTCTTCAACCATGTCCAATAAAGCCATGCAAGCCAGAGGGAGGCCCTTACAAAGGTGTGATTCAAAGATTTTCATCGTCATGTTGACAAATTATGACTGTTCTTCAAAACTCTGTTTTGAAGAAAAGTCAAACAGTGTGTCATTTATGATCATTTTCAAAAACAAATCTGGTTGATCTCTTCAGGCACAGTCATGGTTTCCTTGGCCAAATTCCATGTCATGCAACCCCTGAAAAAGTGCCAAAAATTTCATCATTTTAGCTAAAAATTCAAAGGGAAAAGTGAAATACAGAGTTGAATTAAATCAGGAAAAAGTGCCAAAATAAAACATTATCAAAGTGGGTTTTGAAGAAACAAAAATTAAAGCCATGACTCCAATGTATTTATATAAGATTCCCACAAGAAACAAAGTCATTGTGCACACCAAGGATAGAGAGAAACATTGCAAAGTGATTGTGAGAAGCTAGCACGCGTTTTGAGTGAGGTTGGAGGAGTTTTCAAGGGCGCAACACACAAGTAGAGGGGCACGGCGCATATAGAGAGTGCGGCCCACAGGGTGTGACCCCACAACGTTGAAACAACATGGGCGCGGCGTACACACAGAGCACGGCGCACTGGGTTTGTTGCGCGGCACACACCCACAAAGGCCCGATTTTGTTCCAAATTTGCAACAAATCGCTTTGAATCCCTTCCAATTTCCATGTAGGGTCTAAATCTTGGTTGCTCATCAAATTTTTTGGATATGATGATGGTTTATGGTCGTTGGTAGTTGCAATAAAAACACCTAAACCCTACCACTTGAAATCATCAAAGCCATTGCTCTTAGGGTTGCAAATTTATTGTGTTGATGCCAAGGTTCCTCCTCCCTTTCATTCTTCCCCTTCTTTCCATTGTTCCCTTCCCCCCTATCCCATTTTTCCCTATTTTTACCCTACCCTAAAACATTACTAAACCCCTATTCCCTATCCCCTCCACTCATTTGTCAAATGTAAAACCCCAAAATCCTACCTTATAAAATCCCCAAACCCCCCTGCATGTCCATAAACAAATTTCTCCCCATATTCCCTAATCCCATCATATTATTCCCCTTCCTAACAGTCCCTTTTGCATTGTTCCCCTTGGTGGCAGAGATCATAACAACACATAGTTTCATACCATCATCAAAGGGCAGTCCACGCACAGTACATATACAGCAGTCATGGCATCTTAGCACTCATCGGAATATGAAATGGAGACCCAAAGTGATTCATCCTCGGAAGAACAGGCTCCCCGGAGACATCATAAAAGTGGAAAACATGTTAGGGATGAACCAACCACCCTCACAGAATTGCAGGCCTGCCCTCTTGCTATGTCATGTTTCCAGCATCTGTCATGTCTTGAGTTTTGTCAAAAGGTGGCTAGTGTTCGAGTTCATCATGAGTTGTCTCGTCCTTTTGTGCTTCACTTACATGGATATCACTCTATCTTGGCCAGTGTCACCTTCACACTGACACCTAAAACTGTCTCATTAGCAACCAGCATACCGAACGTTGTAGAAACATGGCACAAGAAACAAAAGGTTGATTGGCAGCATTATGAGCCATACATTAAGGCCAGTTTCTTGAGGTAGCTCAAAAGAGTCTTTCTATTCCGATATTTGAAAGATGAGTATGCTCCACTCATGAAGTTAATCATGAAATATTTCAGCTGTGAGGGGAGGTTCTCTCATTTATATGCCTATCACATCAGGTTGCTCATGCACTTTACCAGGGTACGGATGATGAACATCCCATATTTCATTTGCAAAAACATAGAGAGGATGAACACCTTCATGCAGCACAAAACCCCTCAGCAGCAACTTAACAGTGTTTATCATTTTTCTCTTATTAAGATTTTGGTGGTTCATCAACTGGGATTATAGGGCATTACTTGGGATGATTTCATCTCCCGTGACCTCTTCAGCACTTCACAGGTATTATCAGAGCTAGAACATGAGATAGGTGTTCCTTCTCATCAGTATGAGCGCCATGAGACTGCTACTATGCCAGTATTCATCACCTTTCAGAGAGGCAGTAGACATTTGTTTGCAGCATCAAAGCGAGTGTTATCTTCACCCGGGTGGAAGGGGCCTCGCTCCCGACATCGGCAACACAGGTACAAGACAGGGGAAAGAAGCCCATGGATGACGAGGGACCATCAGGTGAATGAGAGGCCAACTTCATCCTCATTCATGATGATGATACAGATGTGGAGAGTGCCAAACTTAGGAGGACCATCCAGGAGCATCAAATGAAGATCCAAGCCTTGTCTCTCAATTTGGAGAGGGCTAAGTGGATTATCAGGTATTTGGAGCAGAGGAACAAATAGCTCGAAGACTAGCATGAGATCATGGAGCTGCAAAACATCCACGAGAATCACCAAGCTGCCCAACACAGGAGGATTGAGCTCACTCCATTAGAGGAAGAGATTAACAATGACCGAGAGTCTTGGCTCGAGCATATCAACATCCACCTTAAGAGATCGTTAGAGAAGGCCGACAAGGACAAAACCATATTGAGGTAGATGGTTTATCACTACAGGACACAGAACATGAGTTCAAAGGCTCAGATAAGGAGTTTGAGGGCGAAATTGAGGAGAGCAACAAAAAGACAAAAGAGGCAAAAAGAGAAAGATCGGCTCCAAATCTTGGATGAATCCTCTGTGGCCCATCATAGCACTTCATAGAGGATCTCCAGCCCAAATTTCAAAAAATTTGAGACAATTTTGGTCATTTGACAAATTTTTGTGCACAAAACAGGGTTTTTTTCCCTGTGCGCTGCGCCACTAGCGTAACGCTTATGATTGGGAGCTCCAAATCACAAATGGTTTGTATTTTTGGATTGAGCGTGAAAAATCATGACTGCTAGTGCATGGCCAAGAATTTTGGGCAAGTTTTGAGTCCCCAGGAGGTCAAAAATACTCAAAAAATGACCTCTCTGCCCCTATTTTGACACACAGGAAGCAGTCTTGAGAGAATGAAGTTTTGGAGGGGCAAATGAGCACCAAAATTAGAAATTCCACTTGGGTTGGAAACTAGACAGGTAGGAATTTCTAACAAGCACACTTGGGCACAATTTGGACTTCATCAGGTACCTCAAAATTTCCTCCAAAGTGGTGTGACGCATATAGTTTTGGGCGCGGCGCACAGGGACCCAAAGGCCAAAATCACTTCCGCTCCACGACATTTTTGTTCGCGACTTTATCCAAGTGGGCCCGCTCATTTACACTACATTTTTCTCGGCACCTAAGGCAAATTTTAAAGAGTATTTTCACTAAAGGTTGGCTTCTATCCAAGTGGAAAAGGAAGGCGAGCAGTCACTCAAGCCGTTTGTCATTTTTGTAACGCTGCACCTGTCACTAATGGTTGGCTTTCCATTTCCAGTTTGTAATGATTTGAAAAAATCCCCAACTCTAGGTCGTTCCATTTCCCAATGGCATAATCTATTTATTGTGTGTAAAACCGTTTGCAAAGGGTTGGTTGTAATTTCTGGGAGACTGTGGGAGAGAAACTCAGTTCTTCATTGTATATTTTGACAGAGAATTAATGAAAGGCAGCGGCTCTGGTTCATGAGATTCATGTGTTGTGAGTGTAGAAAATGTGTTCTCTTTATGTTTCATATGTATTTCGTTATGTTGCACAGTTCATTCATATTCATTTCCAACGAAATTTTCTAAGTAAGATAAGGTAGAATTCATGTTTATTGCTCTTCCTGTGGGAAAGTTTCACGTTATGTGTTCTTCTTCTGTTGAAAATGATTCATGTGTTTATGCCCTTTTCACCCTCCTAAACAATCTTTCCATTCCGCATTATTTCAAATTTAATTGCTAGACTTTCCGCCTATCTTGCCTCACAAAGTAATATGTGCCTTTGTGTTAAATTCTCTGCTCATACTGTTCGTTGGTCCCATATATCCCATAAACTCAGTCATTTATAAAAAATTGCCTCTTGTTTCCATATTTATTTACCTAGCCTAAAATCAATATTCACTATAAGTCACCTCAGACCATATCGTTTATTTATTCACTGAGCGTGACACAGAGAGAGCCCTCTCCTGTTTTGGTAGGGATAGCTACCAGACTGGCCGTGGTTTGTGGTTACCCTGAATTTTGCCTTCCTTCAACCTAAGGCAGATTTAGGTGTTAACACAACTTACCTCACTATCACTTTTCAACATGTTAGTTATTTCTCTTAGATGTTCAGCAAAGTTAGGAATAAACCTTCTCAAGAAGTTGATTTTACCATTAAAACTCAGAATTCCCTTTTTGTTTCTTGGGTAATCCAATTGTTGGATTGCCTCAATTATTGCGGTATCTATGCAAATGCCATCCTTTGATATGATATCACCAAGTAATTTTTGCTCTTCCATGACAAACAAACTCTTCTTCAGATTCAATGGTATGTTGAATTTCCTGCACCTCTAGAAAACTATCCTCAAATGATGTAAATGGTCTTGATCTGTTTGGGAGAAAACTATGATATCATCAAGGTAAATAACCAAGAACACATATTTTTCATTAGAGAAAGTGAGGTCCATCACTCGCTGAAATGTAGCTACTACATTTTTTAGACCAAAAGGCATCTTGGCATACATGAAAGTACCCCACGGTGTAGTGAACATTGTCTTTGCTTGGTCATTAGGATGGACCAAGATTTGATTATACCCAGAATAGCCATTGAGAAAAGACATTCTAGTAGAACCCACTACCCTTTGCAGAATGTGATCCAACTTTGGGAGAGGGTAATTATCTTTCAAGGACACTTTGTTGAGATTTCAAAAATCAATGCATAAATGAATTTCACTAGTATTTTTCTGGATTGGAACCAGATTTGACATCTACTCAAAAAAGCGAAGAGGAACAATGATACCAAATTTATATAATATGTTTGCCTCGTTATCTATGGATGGTAGCAGCTTCAGATTGATCATCCTGAGCTTTTGGTGAAAAGGCTTTTGATTAGGCTTGGTAGGAATAGTATGATGAATTACACTTTTATCATAAACCTTCAAATATGAATATTCCCATGCAAACACATTGGAAAACTCAGCCAAAAGCACTACATACCTACTTTTCATTTCTGGGGTTAAGGACTTTGACAACTTCACCAAATTTGGCTTCTCAACTGTGCCAATATTGATGTCTTCAACTCCTATTTCAGTGGGGACCAATGTCAGCTTTTGCGCAACATCATCATTATCAGAGATCTCTTCCAAGGGTACAAGACCTCTTGGAACGGAATTGTCCTTTAGTTGTACTACTTCCAATTTTGTGGCTTGGATATTTTGATCGTCTTCATAAAATATATTATTAATGTAAGAGGTGGCAAATTCTTTCTCCATTTGTAGAAAATTATTGATTTGCTTATCATATTGAAACACTTGCCAATACCAGAGATTATTAGGGACAACAGGGTGATGTTTAACATTGATTTCAAATTTCTTATTGGAATGTATTGGGAATTTAAACATGCTTGTAGTAGTGGAAAGAGAAATAGACATGAAATTCTAGTTTCTTGGAATCAAAGATAATGTATACTCAGGAAAAATTTTGAGGATATATCTAACATGGGATTGCAATATGCTTGCATCCTAGAATTTTTGGCCTGGTATTCCCTCTTTTCTTGTTCAATAACCAATTCAGAGTCTCCATAAAATGAAATTATTTTTGCACCTAGATTCTTAAAAATCTTAAGACGGTAATCAAGGCTTTGTATTTGGCTTCATTATTTGAACAATCAAAAGCTAGTTTATATGAACATGCCCTGACATTATGAGGAATGTTACATGAGTGATTCATTGGTGTATGAATCCAAATTTTGATTCCAGCTCCTTCCTTTCCCAAGGCTCCATCAAAATCCATGGTCCAAAGAGCCTCTTCCTCATCAAGAAGCGGAAATTCAGAAGACTATTCTTTATTTTCTATTGGAATATGACCTCTTGTCTCAACATAATATGTTTCCTTCACAGAATCCATTGTCCTTTCAACTGATATATTAGGCTGCAAATTGTTCAATCCCTCTTCCTGATTTTCTGCAAGTGGAACTACTTCAAGACTACCTGAAACTTATGAAATTTCTGAAACTTCTTCATTTTGAATATCTAAATCAACTAAACTACTATCATTGTACAAAATAAAATATTCTAAATCTGTATGTACACCATGTATAGGGTGATTATTCGGCTTCTCTTTTCTAGTAATAATGTATTTCATCTTGGTTTCCCGATATAATTTTCTAAGTTGATAGAACACCGATATAGTAGCATAAGGGAAATAAAGCTGCAAAGTACCTTTGAGTTTTTCTCCCCATGACCGGGAGAGAAACATCCCATACCTTGGAGGAATATCAACAACAACCTCATCCATCAGAACATTTTTTCCGGAATCTGATCTAAAGATACTACCAAGTCTTTAATGAGACTGAGACACTTAACTCTTCCCAAATCAAAGGATTAAAGGTAATGATATGATAGAGTAATATCCAGTCCTAACTTGTCCATGATGGCCTTAGGCATGAGATTGTGAGAAGCTCCAAAATCTAACATGGCATTTTGAAGGATGAAATCATGGATCCTAAGACTGAGGTAAAATGGTGGGACTTCACTATCTTCTAAACTTCCATCTACAATAAGGCCAAACAAAAGTTTAGAGTGGTCATCACCAGTGTTTTTAAAACTAGAATTGGTGACCACCAGTCCACCTAATGAACCAGTTTACCGACCGAAACCGATCTAACCAGGACTCATTTGGTTTAAATGAACTGGTTTTAGAAACATACATTAAATAATTATTTTTTAATGAAACAAAACTATTTTTAAGATTTAAAACCATGATTCCAAGCCAATAGAGACAAAATATGCAAATTTTTCCCTTTTATATACCATGTAAAGGTGAATATATCGAAATGGCACCGAGTGCAATACATATCATCAAAAAAATAGAAAAATACATAAGCAGTGAGGTTCTAAATGGCCTATAAAGTCCAAAAAGAATGCTGCAAGCTATGAGTCCATTGGCCAACTACAAGTCTACAGTGTACACATGATCAATCATCAAGTTCATCACCACTACTAGCCACAAGATCATGATCAAGAGCTACATAGACATCATCTGGTTCAGAGTCTGAGGATGCCTCAGCCTAATTTGCAACCTCAATAGTAATGCCACCAATAACAATAGAAGTGGACCTAACCGAAGTACGAGTTTGTCGATCTGCATGACTAGTGCCTTCCATTGGTTCTTTGTCTTTCCTTGATGCCGTTACTGATCCTGGTTCTGATGCCGCCACAAAATCTGATTCATCCCCTGCTAAAGCCATGTCGATATCAAAATCAGCCTCAAACACAGGATCTTTAGTCTTCTCCACCCATTCTGATGTTGGATCAATATCGTCCAACACAATGGGATCTAGATTAGGTGCTTTTTTCATCATTTGGTTCCTCCTCAGTTGAAGGTTCTACCATTGAGGATTGGTTTAGGACCGGTTAAGTCAAATTTTTCGCCACACATCCTATTAAACCCGGTTTTTTCACCGGTGGGCCTGCTAACCAACTGGTTAGACTGGTAATCGGTTAGCTAGGTCAATTGTTAAAACTATCGTCATCACTAACATTCACCATGTCTAACATTTGATCAACCTTTAGCAATTTTTCTATATGGAATTTATATTGATCATTCTGAACTAATTCGGTCAAAGGAATGGAAATTTTCAATGTAGAAATATCATTCTCTAGACTAAATAAGTTAGGAAGTTTTTCTACCTCTTTGGAAATCATATCCTTATTTTCTGGTTGTTCTTTGGTGGGAATCTCTTTCCTTTGTCCTCTAGTTTGTGTTTCTGCATTTCTCTTTCCCTGAATAGTGGTAGCAGGCTCCTTTTCTTTGTTCTGATTTGCAGAGGTTGATTCTTTGGTATGAGTATATTTTTGAGAAGTTGTCTTATTTAGATTTGAGGTAAGTTGAACACTCTTCTCCTCAAATTATACTGCCTTTGCACTTGGCTAAGAGAATTTTGGTAACCCCTTTGATAATATTCTGCCTTGACTGCCAACACATCATCATTTGAGGAAAATAGGTTGTTGATCCTGCTCAAAAAAATGGTTCTCACCTGCAAACTCTTCTTCTTCATCAAGTCCCTATGCATAATTCTGCTGGAATGGAGTACAAATCTATTGTTGTGCTTGCTGATCCTGACCCTTCTACTCTCTTTGTTTTATTCTAAACTGAGGTTGTTGTTGTTGACCTCGATAATTAGGATTCTTGAATTGAGTTTCTGATATTGTCATCTCATCCATCATTTTCTCCATGGTTTTGATTAAAGTGTCAAGCTTACCATCTGATGAAATAGAGGGCTCCTCTTTGATTGTGACCTTCTTGTCCATTTTCTTCTGAGATTTCTTCATTAGCAGGTTTGCTTCAACACTCACAACATTATTCTGCATTTGTTCAGGAGTTGTGGGATTCCTTTCTCTCAGTTGATAGCCCATGTCAGGATCAAAGGCATCAGGATAGTGAAATAATGCCAAGTCAGGAGGAGGTTTGATGTTGTCTCAGATAGCATTGTAGACCTTATTGAATCTTATATTGAAGTCTTGCACATATTCATTTGGATCTCTTTTTAATGAATTGTATTCACCTAGGATCTGGAGGGGGGCTCTTTTTCTCTTCCCATCTGGCCAAGAACAACTCTATCAACTGTTGAGGATTGGCTATTGAGGCAGATGTCAAAGCACGAAACCACTTTTTCACTTCACCAAAAAACAAATTGAGCTATGAGGTGCATTTTGGCATCATCTTCATCAACTTCTTCGAGGTCAATGAAGTCATTTATCTTATCAACATGTTGTCTTGCTGTGATCTCGGGTGTGCCATCAAACAGAGGCAAACTTTGACCATAATTCTAAGCTAAAGCAACAAGCTGCCTAGGCAAAATCAAAGGGCCAAATCTCTCCATAAAGGTTGCAGAAGGTAATATGATAGTTACAACAGGACGTAATAAGGGAGGAGTTGTTTTTGAAGAAGATGTTTTAGGAGGAGATGATGGTTTAGTGATGGAGGATGATGGGTGACTATCTGAGGGGGTTTAACAATGGGGAAAGCCTCTTGCTGATACAAGGTAAAATCCTTTTCAGATGTTATTTTCAGCTGATCAACTAGATTCTGGCCTTTATGGAAATTTGGCCAAACCTTATTGTCAAGCTTATCAGATGAAGCCTTAGAATATTGCACATATGAATCAAACTTCACAGGGTCAAAAAGTGTTTCTAAAAGAGACTATTTGGACTTGGACTTGAATAATGATAACTCAAAGTTTAGATCAAAAGACAAATCTTCAAGATAAATCATTTGTGCAGGTAAAGGTGTAGTT
This sequence comes from Pinus taeda, assembly GCA_000404065.3. Classification (NCBI taxonomy): domain Eukaryota; kingdom Viridiplantae; phylum Streptophyta; class Pinopsida; order Pinales; family Pinaceae; genus Pinus; species Pinus taeda. The sequence continues at coordinate 20,409 of APFE030086097.1, forward strand.
CTTAGCAATGGAGATGTACCTATTTCAGATTCTGGAGGTTGAGACTTCACTTTCCTCAAAGTCATCTCAAGATTTTCAACTATTGCTGAAGGGTTTGGATAAGGATTCGACCTTGTGTATCTTTTTGGAGCTAGTGTTTTCCTCAATCTGCACTTTGGCTCAATTACTGAATTAGCCTTCTTGAAAACTAGAACCTGTCACCCACATGCCTAGATATTTGATGAACTCATGAGAAAATCTTGGGGAAGATTTTGACACTTCGCTCCCCAGTATGGTCACCAAAAATGTTAGCACCCGTCAGTGTCCCAAGGTTGAGAAAGAAGACCAAAGGAGGTAACCTCAAACCAATCTTTTAGTTTGGAAGCTAGCCCTACCAAACTAGAGAGAGTTCTCTTTATGGTCACAACCAAGGATTTTACTAGAAGAAGAATGGATTTTTGGCTAGATAGTTCAGCACAATTTGGGGTTTTTTGATTTTAGGGTTTTTGTTGGATGGTGGTCTAGGTCTAGGGGGCTAAGTCAGGGTTTCCAAAAGATGTGTTTGCATAGATATAATGGGGCAATGTAGGCAAGCTCAATTATCATTCTTGATTTGTCATTGTGTGTGGGGTATAAAAGTAAGGTTTCAAAATGAGCATGAGTTTCATGAATTCATTTATCAGAGGAAAATGTAACAAAAATATGAGAGTTTCATAAAAACAGAGCATAAACATATGAATTTTGTTTAATACTTATGAAACAATCACAAGAAAGAATTATGATGGAAGTAGAGAGGAAAATACATTCATATTGATGATAACAGAAGAAAAAACATAGCTAATGAACATACCACATGAATCCCACTATAATAGGTGCAACTCCTATATATTACTCCTGCAAATAATCACAAGTACACTAGCTTCACAAAGCTTTGACTAAATAACATACAAACCTTCCCTTGAGTTTGGTTTGGGTAGATATAGACCAAAACAACTATTTCGCCCTCTTAGGGGTCGAATCCCTCATGAAAAGGACAATTTACATGATTATCTCTAACCAAACCTAAACCTAGCGAAGTTAAAAACAAACTTCCTAATTAAACCAACTGATTCATTTTGACTTTACAAACATAAGTAAGCATGAATCTACATGCAATTTACATTGTCCACCTTATATACATTTAATTACATCACATGATTACCATGGAGGAGTAATTTTACCAACATATTTGACTTTGATGGGAGAAAATCCGAATTTTTGTCTTCCTCTGAAAAGCACAACAAATTATGGGAAAAGGATAGCGCCATCTGGGAAAATTGCAATGCCAACTTGGAGGATAGTTTTGAGTGACTTATAGTACTCTAAATTTTGATCTCAAGGCATCATTGGAAATATTAGGATGTCTACTTGTCCATAGAGTCATTAAGCAAGCAAAATGGCCTCTCTAAGGCTCAAAAAAATGTATTTTCCCAAGGTCACTCTAAAAAAGCAGCACCAGGGTGAAAAAAGTGGTAGAAAGTGGGTTTTTGGCATGTTTTTGGCTCTTTTCTCCCAAAATGAAAATTGACATGGCACCCAAGTGGTATAGCTGATATGTTCAGGTTATAAGATATCCAAGCATGCAAATGTTTTGTCATTTGGAGGCCCCAGGAAAAAGTGCAGCGCCAAGGTGCTGCGCTTTTGGCTGTCTGAGATTTCCGGTTATAGCCAAAAAGTCACAAAACTTCAAAATTTTCAAAATTTTCCTCAAAAATGGTCAAGAATAGCCCTTTTGAGTTGGAAAATGATGTTCTAAGAATTGAGAGAGCCCTCAGCCAATGAGTCAAGCATATCCTTCTTCCTTTGCTTAATTAGCATTTTTCTCAATTTCCCCTTCAAGTTTTTGACCCTGATTTGACTGATCCAATGTCAAGTGTAATAATGCCTTGACATGTGCCTTTGTAGGTTGGTGGCCATGTTTTCCCTTTTCAGGAGCATATCCAAATTATCGTTGACCTTGCCAAGAAAATACTCCTTGTTTTCATCAAATTCTGCTACAATATTGCCTTCAATGCCTTGTTGTCCTAATGGAGAATATGGTTCACTCCCTTACCCTTCTTATCTCTCTAAACCTCTGGTTTTTGGCCCTCTAGGATTAATCTGAACCTCTTTTCCTTCAACCTATTCCACATCTACCACTGCCTTTCCTTTGTCATGCTCTGCCACCACATCAACTCTAGGTTTAGAAAGCAAAAGTGGGTTTACCTTGAGTTGCATGTTCTCTTGCTGTAAGAATGCAATCATGAAGTGTGCCTTTGTCAAGTCATCCTTAAGTTCTCTAATCTATGCCTATTTCTCGTTGATGATATGCTCAGGTGATTTTTCCTCTGCCATGTGAGTTTCAAACTGTAATTGTGCATCTTCTTGCAATGGTGCTTCATGGTGGTGTGGTGATCTCTCTCTCTCAACTGAAGTAGGCTTGGCCCTTTCAACATTGCTTGGAGCAAACACTAGCCTCTAGTGTATGTTTTAGTCACCTCAACCCTAGATATTCTTGTTACAGGTCTACTTGTAGAACCCACTTCTTGTGGTCTTGGTGATGCCAAAGGTGTAGACTGATTGGTAGATTGAGTTGGAGTAGGCAAAAGAGAAGTTCACTGCATGAATGCCTCCCAAGACAAGTTGACCTGTGTAAGATGATGTCAGACAATGATTTTCACCAAGCCATGATGGAACAAGCTTGCTTGATGATCTTTCCCTTTGCTATGTATTTTTTCTTCCATTTTGACCAAGCTTTTGTAGAGGTAATGAGGTAGGTTAAGAGGTTTAACACCTATGAAATGCATCAGTAATCTAACATGGTACTGATATATCCTTGAAAACCTACCCTCACATGTGAAATGTTTCATGATCATCTTCATGAGAGGGGCATACTTATCAAGCAGGTGTCTAAAAGGAAAAATATGCTTTGGAGTAGCTTTGTAAGGAGGCTTCAAAAACATTTTATAATTTTCGATCTCTAGGTTTATCCTTTTGAACCAAACCTCTCCATGATTTGGGATCCCAGTGGCTATGGAAATGGCCTCTGCTGAAATGGTAAAAGTGACCCCTGCAATAGTTGTCTTATCCTTCCTTATACTGGTGCCAAAGGTGCTTGTTAATTTATCACTAAAACCTAGTTCTTCAATCTTTCGGCAGAAAACAAGGCAACCTGCATCTTGGATTGACTTCTTGAGAAATGGTGAATCAATGATTTCTTGTACTTTGGTAGGTCCATACCTAATAATATGACCTCTTGTATGCTTCCTGTGATCATTGGTTGTGGTCTTTGGATCCATTGTGAAACCCTAGCTCACTAGGAAGGGTAAGTAGGGTTTAGTGTTAGAAAAACAAGGGATTTGGGGCAGTTTTGTGAATGAAGGGAGATGGAGGGGTTTGAGAGTGTTTAAATTTTTGGGGAAATTTTGTAGGAAGGTGAAAAAATTAGGAAATGAGTGAGGGGAATGGGCATAAAAATGAAAAATAGAATCCTAGCTCAGGAAAGTGTAGTGTAGGCTAGGGTTTGTAGGGAAATGGTGAAATGAAGGAAATGGGTGAGGAGAAGTTTTGAAGAAGGTGAATAGAGGGTGAGGGAGGGTGTTTGAGCATAAAATTTAGGGTTTCTCATAGCAAGTGATTTAAAAACACTATTGAGACAAAAAACGCAGCAAACCCTAGGAGAGGGTGATTTTCTTAGTTTTCAAGGACGAATTGAAACAAAAGAAAGCCAGAGGAGAGGAAAATGACTCCAAATTACTTGTCACTGATGCAATGGAACCTGTGGTTGATGAAGAAACCCTTTGAAAAGGTTAATTTTTCTCCCTTGATAAAAATGCAACACGTCGGAGAAAAGCGCAACACAGCTGAGAAAAACGCAGTGAGGGAGGCAATTTGGCACTTTGCTAGCAAGAAATTAATTTTCAAAGGGTGGAAATGCTTCTTACTAGTGGAGTGATGTCTTATGAGGGTGGAATGAGAAAATGGTTTGCTCCTTTGGTCTTCTTATAGGTTGGGGGATCTATTTTCTCTTAGGTGGTGATGTGGCCCCGCTTTGTATTTTTACAAAATGATATGAAATGCTAGTGTACTACAACTTCAAACCTTATTATGAATAATTACATCTTAATAAATATCAAAATGCATTTTAGAGATAATTATAGAACACTTTTCCCTATTACTACTCCCATAATGTGTTAGGGTCCAACCCTAACCCCCTTATTTATGTAATAAGGTCGAGTCATAGCTATAGTTAGTTAAAGAGTCAATAAAGCCCATATTAATAATTGTAAGTGGTTGACCTGCATTTAAAGAAGGGACCATAGTTAGTTGAAAATGGGCCATGGTATTAGATAGATGGTAATAATAAGAACCATGGTAATGACCCATGGTATTGAATATATATGAATCCTATATAAAGGATAGAGACTCCCCTTGAGGAGCTTCGTGTCTTATTTTGTAATTGAGCCCAGCTCTATTGGAGGTTGCCCCCTCAAAGAGGCAAGTGAACATTGCTTTCCTTTCTGAATAATAAAATACATGTTGTTATTTCTTATTGTTCTGTGTTCTGGGTATATTTCTTCACATATTTGGTATTCTGGTATCTTCTCATAGGTCAAGAGCATAAAAAGTGGTATCAAAGCACTTTCCAGGGCCGGTGGGATCTCCATTTTTAACAGAATGTTTTTTGGCTAGAGACGTGTTCCAACGTCTTTAAACCACGGGATCTATCATTGAGCGCATAAACATGCAGATTTGGGGAGGCATGCACGCAGGAAATACAAGAAGTGGTCACACTTTTTGGACTCCCTTGTAACCCCTGTGGGTACCCCTTCAAGTAGTAGCGCATTAGATAGAACTGCACACAGACTGTCTTCCAAGTACCCTATGGGTATATCGGAAGCCCCCTAGACTCTCTTAAAACCTCACCATAGATAAACTGTCGGCTGTCTTGCTGCTACCGTACACCGAGAACAACACTCAGGGAGATTACTCGCGCGTATGATAGGGTAGTCGAGATGTACGGCTAAGGGTATGGTTGATCCTCCTTGGTTAGTGCCCTGAAAGATTGGGTCAAGTACTACTATCGAACCCTTATGTATATTGTGATCTGTAGCACTTGACACTCCTTGGGAACATAGTTCCCTTGTCTCTCTCCAGATCACGCATCATCTTTGCCAGATCAAATCTAATAGATTGGGTTCTATCGCAACAGCAACAATCAGTTCCGCCATTCAGATCTATCAGATCTACCATTCAGGTCCAGTAGTTTTGTTTATGTAGAAATCACAACAATCAGATCCACCATTCAGATCTAGAAACAAAGGTTCCATCACTGCCACATTCCTACTCATACTCTAGAGTTGAGGGCTTCGATGAAAAATCTGACTATTTGTGTGGCTCCTATACCTGGGCATGATTTTCGCAAGACATTGGGCAGAATTAACTTTTCTGGAAATCGGCTACTGCAGTATTCCTAAGCGAGGAGTAAAAAAAAAAAAGGTTGAGACCCTCCCGGGACGCTTATAGGAGACTTAGCCCATAAGAATCAGGTTGAAGGGCTAAGCAAGGTGGTACCATTCACTTGTCAGCATCAAAATTTCGGGTGGTCCCAATTTTTTTTTTTCATGGTAACGACAAGTGTATTGGATCTGTGCATGGTACAAACCAGAGTTCAAGCTATGGGCAATGAAAAGATAAACACCCTTGAACAAAAGTTGGAGGCATTAATGAAGCAGATCCAGACCTTAAATGACACAATCACAAAGGGCAAGTCGGGGGAACAATTGGAGGCATATGATTTTAATGAAAACCTTGAGGGCAAGTCTATCCATTCTCTTCACTTCTATGGAAACCACCAACAGTCCCAGCCTTGACCACACAAGCTAGACATTTATAAATTTGATGTCTCTCATCCAGCCATCTGGCTAGCACAAATGGAGAAATATTTCACATTGAATCACATCAGAGATGATGCAACTAAGCTAAGTGTGGGAAGCTTGTACTTGGACCAAGAAAGATGGCAATGGTGGCAATGGCATAAATGCTTCTATGCAATGCCAATGACTTGGCAGATATTCTCAAAAACCCTTTATGATTGCTTTGACCATGAATCTAACATTTTGGGTTGTCTTACTATGCTCCGACAAATAGGCACAATGCAAGAATATATTAAAGCCTTTGAAGCATTAACCTTTCACACAAGAGGTCTAGCAGATGAATTCCACGTGGAATGTTTTGTTAGCGGTCTCAAAGATGCCATTCAAGCCCACGTCCGATTGCAACACCCATTCTCATGGTTGGTTGCTTGCAAGATAGCTCATGAAGTAGAACGCGTGTTAGTAGCCCAGTCGACTCATCCAAATTTCATAGCTAATGGATGCCCCACCCACGCTCTGAGCACTACCCAAACACTTAAGGTTCAAAAGGTGTCACCAGTGGAAATGGCGAAAAGAAGAAAGCAAGGATTGTGTTACTACTGTGATGAGAAATACTCCATGGGGCATAAATGCAAGGAACCCAAATTCTTTCAAATTGATGCTACTGATCACAGTTCATCTGAGGAAGCCCCACCATTTGAGGGACCAAAGGAGGAAGATGAGGACAACTAGCCGGATAATGAGCTCCCAACTACACCTGAAGAACTAGTTATCTCACTTCATGCTTCGGTAGGAATTTCTTCTCCCCAAAATCTCAAAATGAGAGGTTTTATTAAGCATCGCCCTGTAGTAGTCTTGATTGATAGTGGCAGTATGCATAAATTTATCCATCAAAGAGTCATTGAAGCAATGCATTGTTTTGTCAAAGCAGCCTCTAATTTCTAGGTCTAGATTGCTGATAGGGGGACAGTGAAATGTGAAGGCCACTGTGAAAATTTCAAACTTCAAATGGGGGACTATCACCTAAAGACCACATGTTTGCCATCAACATGGGTGGGTGTGGCATTGTCTTGGGTGTTGAATGGCTCCGCACACTCGGACCAATCACAATGGATTTCTAGGAGTTATATATGAGCTTTAAGCAAAATAACTACATACATACCCTTCGCGGACTCCAAGCAGGTGCTCCTTCTATCATCAGCTCGCATAGGATGGGAAAGTTGTTAAAAAAAGGACCACCATGGAGTTATAGCCCAATTTAATTCCATCCAGGCCTTCAAACCCACTTCCCTTCATATTCATCCTGAGATGCAACAGGTCTTAAAAAACCATCTGCATGTCTTTGACAAGCCTCATGAGCTTCCACCCTCGAGAGGGGAAGATGATCATAGCATTACTTTGGTCCCAAGGGCACAACCACCGAATGTGCGCCCATATAGATATCCTTTTCCCCAAAAGAATGAAATTGAAAAAATCATCAAGGAACACCTGGAAGCTGGTGTCATTCATCCTAGCATTAGTCCTTATTCATCACCTGTGATCATGGTGCTCAAAAAATATGGGGAATGACATATATGTCCAAAATTTAGGGCCCTAAACAAGCTGATGGTCAAAGATAAATTTCCCATCCTGGTTGTTGATGATTTGCTGGATGAACTAAATGGGGCTCAATTCTTTACTAAGCTTGACCTTTGCTCGGGCTATCACCAAATTCACATGAAAGAAGTAGACATTCCAAAGACAACTTTCTGAGCTCATGAAGGCCATTATGAATTCTTGGTCATGCCATTTGGTCTTTGTAATGCCCCATCCACTTTTTAGAGCCTCGTGAATCACCTGCTCAAACCATATCTCAGAAAATTTGTCCTTGTTTTCTTTGATGACATCCTCATCTACAGTCTCACCTGGGAAAAACATCTTCGGCGTGTAGATCAGCTCTTGCAATTGCTCCGGAAACATAAATTATTTGTCAAATTGTCCAAGTGCTCTTTTGGCATGGAAGAAGTTGAGTATTTGGGCCACATTATGGGGTGTGAAGGTGTTAGGGTGGATCCCAAAAAGATCCAGGAAATGCAGGATTGGCCTCAACCAAAGACCTTAAAGAGCTTGAGATGATTTTTAGGTCTCACCGACTACTATCGCAAATTTCTTTGCAATTATGGTCACATTGCTAGAACCCTCACTCACCTTCTCAAGAAAAATTCATTCCTCTGGAATGATGAAGTGCAACAGGAATTTATAGCTCTCAAACATGCCATGTGTTCCACTCCCATATTGGCACTACCCAACTTCACCAAATCTTTTGTGATTGAATGTGATGCTTCAGGTACGGGTATTGGGGCTGTCTTAATGCAGGAAGGTCAACATTTGGCCTTCACTAGCCAACAACTAAGTGAGACAAATCTAGGACAATCCACCTATGAGAAGGAGATGATGGCCATCTTACATGTAGTGGATACCTGGTGACCATACTTATTGGGCAGCGTTACCAAATCTGCACAGACCATCAAAGCCTTAAATATTTTTTGGAGCAACACCTATCCTCGCCACAACAAAATAAATGGCTAGCCAAAATGTTGGGATACGATTATGAGATAATTTACAAGAAAGGGCAAAAAAATGTCATAGCAGATGCTTTATCACGCCAATTTGAGGATAAAAACACCTGCTAGCAATCTCTCTTCCCATTCTAGAGTGGATTAAAGAGGCTAGCAAGGAATGGTTTTCACATCCTTTGCTCTCCTAACTCATTAATAAAATGCAGGCATATCCAAATTTCATAGTGGGCTACTCTTGGTAGGATGATATTCTTCGCTACAAGGACAAAGTAGTGATATCACCAACATCCACCCTCAAAAGTTGCATTTTGGCAGAGTTGCACTCATCTCCCACTACAGGCCATTCAAGTTTTCAGAAGACTTATGCTCGCACTCGACGTTCATTCTTTTGGACAGGCATGAAAAAGGACATTCTTACTTTTGTAGTTGAGTGTGATGTGTGTCAGTGCCACAAAGGAGAAACAGTCAAATCCCCAGTCACATTACAACCATTGCTCATCCCTGCCTCAATCTGGATGGAGGTTTCTATGGATTTCATTACGGGTCTTTTGAAGTCAGGCAACAAGTCAATCATCATGGTGGTTGGGGACAGACTTTCTAATTATGCTCATTTTTATGCCCTACCCCACCCTTTTACACCAACTTTGGTGGCTCAATCTTTCATGGACCAGATCTTCAAATTGCATGGCATGCTCACTTCCATTATGTCTAATCGTGACCCGATCTTTACCAATAACTTTTGGCAGGAACTCTTCAAGCTACAAGGTACCCAACTACAACTTAGTACTTCCTATCATCCCCAAATTGATGGTCAAAATGAAGCAATCAACAAATTTCTAGAGACCTACCTCAGGTGTTTCACTTCACAAAAGCAACATCTATGGGTACAGTGGTTACCTCTAGCCGAATGGTGGTATAATACTAACTATTATGCCACCATGCAAATGACTCCATATGAAGCAGTTTATGGTCAACTCCCTCCTTCACCTGCTTCTTATATCCAGGGATGCTCGAAGGTACAAGCAGTGGATCAACTCCTATAGAACCATGCAACTATGCTGGCCCACCTCAAAGAGAATCTCCATCAAGCTCAAAATTGCATGAAGAAACAAGCAGACCAACATCGTTCAGAGCGCAAATTTCAAGAAGGGGATCAGGTATTCTTGAGGTTGCAACCATATAAGAAAACATCACTCAAAGACAAGGGCTGTCATAAATTATCTCCAAAATTCTATGGACCGTATCAAATACTTTAGTGCATAGGAGAAGTGGCCTACAAGCTAGCCTTGCCACCCAGTGCAAAAATCCATCCTGTCTTCCATGTCTCATGCCTCAAGAAAGTGGTTGGGAACCATTGTAGAATTCAAACCAGTCTACCGGAATTGGATGGAGAAGGTTCAATTTGGCTCCAACCCGAACAAGTTCTTGACACGCGAGAACAGCACTTGCGTGGCCGCACGATCAAGGAAGTCCTCATCAAGTGGAAAGACACATCTCCAGAAGATGCGACCTGGGAACCAGCCACTATTCTTCAGCAGTTTCCACAGCTTCAGCCTTGAGGACAAGGCTATTTTTATGGGGGAGGGCATGTTAGGGTCCAACCCTAACCTCCTTATTTATGTAATAAGGTCGAGTCATAGTTATAGTTAGTTAAAGAGTCAATAAAGCCCATATTAATAATTGTAAGTGGTTGACCGACATTTAAAGAAGGGACCACAGTTAGTTGCAAATGGGCCATGGTATTAATAAGAACCATGGTACTGACCCATGGTATTGCATGTATGAATCCTATATAAAGGATAGAGACTCCCCTTGAGGAGCGTTGTGTCTTATTTTGTAATTGAGCCTAGCTCTATTGGAGGTTTCCCCCCCGAAGAGGCAAGTGAACATTGATTTCCTTTATGAATAATAAAATACATGATATTATTTCTTATTATTCTGTGTTCTAGGTATATTTCTTCACATATTTGGTATTTTGGTATCTTCTTGCAGGTCAAGAGCATAACATAATGATGACCTAGATGATGTCATGACTCTTTTTGACCTTTTTTATGACTTGACCTAATGACGACACCTAATGGAGTATGAAACTGACGATTTGGACCTTCAAACATGACTGACCATGAGATTATGACTAAGATGGTGATTAAGACACTTCATTGATGACTCATCACAATGAGTGATGGCGTGATTCAAATGACAATTTGACAATAAAATGAAGGGAGTAGCAACATACTTAGACACACTGACCAATGACCAAATTTTTATTTGAAAACCTATTGAAACCATAAAAATTTGACCTAGGGCCTTATCAACCATATTTAAAAAGTACATTTGATCACTAGTGACTAACAGGCACTAACAGTTGGTACACCAATGTGCGATAAAGAACATACTCGATCGTTTAATTATATGGATTTAATTTCATATCAGATCCGGGACTACGGAACTTCTAAACATATGCCCCAACAAAATTGTGATTTATGAATGGACCCGACACATTTTAAAACTAGATTTAAATGTCATATCGGATCCAGGTTGTATGGACATCACAATATTGGTGAAGTCATTTTCATAGAATGAGTGAGAAGAGAATATCAGGGGTCTTGCGTCGGAGGTTTCTTATTGGGAAATGTTAAGAGTTGCTTCAAATCAAATATTTGCGATACAGAGGTTTTGCGATATTCATGATGTGATATCGGGTGGAAAGGTTCATCGGAGATCGGAGGGGATGGGAATATCTGGGAATCAGAGAGCTTTGGAATATGCTCATTTGAGAACCTACGATATGTGAAATGCAATATGAGACATGGAATTTTGTGGGGCCAACAATTTATTAAAGTATTCAATTAAAAAAGAAAGAGATTAATTTAACTTTTCTTTTAAATAAATAACTCTTTAATAATTTAATTAAATGTCAAAATATCTAATCAAAAAGTAATTTTATTAGAACTTTCTTATGAAAAGAGTTATGAAATATAATGATCCGATATGACTTTTCCAAGAATTTATTAAGACTTATCAGGATTTCAATTAATATAAGAAAAATTAGATAATCCTCAAATTTAAACGAAATCATAAATACTTCCTTGAACATGTTGCAAATTTACAAAAGGTTTGGTCGCTTTCTTATCTTAAGTCTCCATAATCAAGTCGATGAAGACCTGTAGAAGAAACAAAATAGAAATAAGAAATAACCTTCAAAAAAATAAAACTAATATTAGATGAAAATGAACCTGTAAACACGTACCTAGGATATTTTTGATTGTAACTTTACCTGAGGGATCTTCAAGTTCTCCAAAATTTTCTCAAAATTCACATATGTTCAACATCACCTACTTGTTTAATCTAAAATGCTAAATAATGAATTTTTCAAATTGCATCCACCTCAAATTTATATGGGAGTACAAGAGTGGTGAAAACAAACTATTTTTTAGAAATACTTATGAATCAAAATTTGTCAAGTTGTAGCAAATTCTTGGAATTTATTTATGTATGATCATCGCGATGAATTTTTCTGCAAAAAAAGCCAATCAAGTGCTTTCACAAATATGTATGATCTAAGATCTTCTAAAATGTTTTAAGTTATTTTTCGAAAATGAAAGGGAATGCCCAAAAGAAATCAGATTCATTATTTGCTATATTGAAAATCTAAAATAATGAAATAGGTGCAAATAGAAAATAAATCTAATCTATTCTTATTTCTAACTTAATGAAGGAAACATGACTATGTATAGTCATACTTCTAGTGTAACCATGTAATCATTTTAATTCCTGCATGTATGTACAGATCAATCAATAGTAACAAAAATGAAAATATAATTAAACTAAGGAAACTACATTTGAAAGAAGAATGTACATATATTGTTAGCAACTTATTCACAATTACCTTCTCTTGAAATGTCTTTTCCAGTTGAATTTCAATTGGATCATAGAAATCTAGATGAATTTCTATTAATGATTGGAAGGGATTCAAAAGAGAAGATGACAGGCCAAATCGTGGAAATGAGCTTTTAGATTCAATGGTCTGCATAAATTTGTTAGTGTTATGTGCAAGTGTTAAACTATTAACAATCTTCCGTGAACGAAAACTTTACAAATATTTTTAAAATGGGTCAATGAAAAATGGATGAAAATCTATTATTAGATACAATGGAATATTATTAATTGAATTAGATTGTTGGTCATATTGTGAAAATGCACTCTCTTGTTGGCACTACTTTTGAAAAGAAATAAGTAATTGATAAGAAATGAACATCAGTTGGAATTGAGAAAGAAATAGCTCTTGATGTTTACAATTTGAATGTGAAACTTCATTTTCTCATTTAGGCAATGCATCAATTGGGTGTTCAATAATGAGCTACTTAATGTGCCAGCACAAAGTATCTAAAAATTGAAAATTAAAAACATAAAACAAATATGAAATTAAACAAAATAAGTGAAGGAAAAATAGTAAAATCAAATCATAGTTTACACTAGTTTTACAATTATTGTTACAACACAATGGGAATGATTTAAAACAATTTCCTCTTCACAAGAATTGGTCTGATTTAAAATAAAACCCAAATGGTTGCTAATACCAATTTGTGAATTAGAAAGAGATTTATGACTATGAATAGGAATAAGAGCTTGATCATCAGATAAATCATGAATTGGAATGGTTTCTTGAATGATGAAATCATGAGTATGATTAATTATTTGAAAATGATAACTATTTGAAATGATTTCTGAATTAGAGCGCTCTTCATTTTCACATTTGATTCGACTTTGATCATGAGGATTCAATTGTAAAGAATACAAATGAATATCTTCGATTTCAAAGTAACTATCATAAATTACCTCACGACATTCATTAGAATTCCCTTCGATCTCATCCAATTTATCAAAACAAAAATGAATATGAAGCACATGTTCATTAATGCTAGAAGAATGATCAATAATTAATTCTCGATCTTGATAAAAACTAATTGGCAATTCATTTAGATCAGCCTCTCTATTTTCTGAATTAACATTATTGCAAAGAGGGAATAAATTGTTATTAGCGAAAACATCAGGATAAAGATAGAAATGATAATTAGAAGCAATGGATTTAAAAGTGTCTCTATTTAAAAACTCTTGTGCATTCTTTTCATTGTAAATTTCAGCTTGGAGATCATTCATTTCTGTACTTGTGCTTTCTTGAAGAATGTTGCTTTGTTGTTCTAAATTTGACATTTGTTGCTCGTAAATTAATTCTGAAATTTGTACAGTAGATTGTGTGTTATTGGAAACTTTGATTGTTGCTTATACTTATTGATTTATGCTCAAATTCTTTGAATTTAACACACAATAATTTTCATATTTCAAAGCGATATCTTCTCCAATATTGTTGCCAGTATCTTCTTACAGTTGATTAGCAAAATTTTGCAAGCTTTACGATATTGGTTCATTTAAATAATTTATCATTAATATTATAAGAGGTGTGTACTAAATTTAAAAATTTATCATACATGGTGGAAGCCACTTCATCATGATTGGTATGCACCTCTATGATGGAATCTTCAATTATGCTAATAAAATTTGAAGGAGATTGATTCAGGTTTGAAATAATTTGACATGGATTGTGAATGGGAGGAAGAGAGAAAATATATTCAAACCAATCTAATAATTCCTTTTTTCGAAGGTTTGTCTTCAATTTTAAATTTCAAGCAATTTAAATCAAATCAAATGGTAAATCAATCAAAGATTCAGTTTCAAATATTCATAAATCTTTGATTTCATCACATACTTGTGCATAGTTATAGTCGTCAAATTTACAAAGGAACATTGTAACAAATTGATCCCATTTGTGAATTGAGGCAACTGGAAGTGATTTCCACCAGCTTCTAACTTTTTCCAAGAATGTAAAAGTAAAAATCTTGCATAAAATACCTTCATCAATTCCTTGAAAAGTAGAATTTGAAATTTTTTGAATGAATTGTAAAGCATGATTAAATTCAGAAGTATCCCTCTTACCATTAAACTTTACCTGAGACAAGAGTCGTACCACTTCTTGTGGAGTATTGGAAGATCTATGTTTAGAAATACAACTCCAAATTGGAAGTTTAAGAGGAACCATTGTGAAAAATAAAATGTTAGAATACAAAGACTCCAATAGACAACAAGTTTTGGCCTTCCTTCTAGCGCCAAAAATGTTCATGCCTCGAAATTCGCTACAAAAACATTGGGGATGACCACCCGGTCTGGACCTTAAAGTAGCTCATTTTCCATTTGGAATGGTGGTTCTGACTGGTTTAACTAGGTCCAATTACCTTCTCTCCATCTCCAATGGCTTACCATATGACTTTCATCTACCAATGGAGAAGAGACATCATATAATCCCTCTTGTTGATCAAGCAAGAAAGTGATCCTTATGTTGATCTGGACCTCACCCAATCCACAATCAAAGTTTTCCCTTTTGTGAAGAGGACTTCTAAAAATGTAGAATTAAATCTATATGCAAAATTATTCTAAAATGAAATCAAAAGGAACTAAATACTAATCCTATCTCAATTAAGAAAATATAGATCTAACCCAACCGAGAGCAAGATATTTAAATGATTGGGATTTAAATATGTCTGGCTTATAATGAATATCAAGCTAAGTAATTCAATTAAATAACATTATGAATACCAAAATGCATTCTATTCAGAGACCCTTAACTAAAATAATCAACCAACAACATTTAGGAAGGAGTTCAAAAAATGATATTGATTGTTAAATCAATCATTCGAATAATTAAACAATAATATGAGGAAACAGTTCACAACATATCATTATCTGTTACATCAATATTAAAAGACATATTTTTCAGTAAATAGTTACTTAGAAATCATAATTCAACCCATAAGAGCAGAGATAAATAATAACATATGATTGAGATAAATTACTCATACAGACAATAGTGCACAAATATGAATAAAATGACACATTCCTGCCATTATAAAATGAAATTAGTCTTTAAAACAATAGTATTAGAAATACCAATTTATTGAATCCATTTTTCTAGTTCTGGTCTCCAACAATCCTCTACAATCTTTGAACTTATGTTGTTACAACAAGAGTTGCAGTAGTGCAAGCTCTGCGCATCATACATAATTCAGAATGCAAAAGAAAAATCCTCAATAATCCCTAGATCTGAGATTTTCTCTCCTCTCACCAACAGCTTTAAATCCTTATTACAGTAGTTCTTTAAAAATTCCAAAATTTTGTTAGATCTAAGAGTTTTGTGATCCGTATTGTAGATAAATGTCTTTCGGAATAATCACATCATTAGAATTTGGTCGACGTTTCAAACCAACCAATGTGGTTCATCCTCAGGACAAGATTCATCCTGAGGATAAACCACATTGGTTGGTTCGAAACGTTGACCAAATCCTAATGATGTTATTATTCCAAAAGACATTTATCTATAGTTCCAGAATTGCAGAGAAGAGATGTCCCTAATACATTCTACAATCTGTTATTTATAATATTTACAAAACGAATTCTCAACAAGAAAGTTTGATGAAGAATAAACTTGCTCCATTAATTTTCATTGGCCCAAAATTTCATTCTTCTATTGTTGGAGCATTCTCATTGATTGAGATCTTATTCTCCTTACCTCTTCAATTGTTTTCTTGCAAAAACAAATCAATATTAAATTAAAATGCAACAATAAAATCAAAATACCAAATCTGAAATTAAAACATATCTAATCAATTTTATTTAAACAATAAATTTAGGAATAAATTCATAGCTTTCTATTGATGTCTATGAGGATTTAAGTGGTCAAGGAGATCATTGATGAATGGATCTGCACTCAGAAGAAGCTGTGGGCAAATGATAATGCAGAAAATTAAACTCAAAAATTAGTCCTGACGATGAACCACACTAGTTGGTTCGAAACGCGTCGACAAAGATCTCTTTCATGTGATTTATGCCGAAGCTCTTCTTATAATCAAAAATTAGTTTCATTAAAATTTGGAGCTTGATCTTCTGATGGATTTTAGACCTAATAAATGATCAAATCTAATAATCAAACCACTTTCAAAATATTCTCCATAATTTAATCTTTCCAATGAGTCATATTGGACCTCATTTAGGTAAGTAAAACTTCATTTATGAGCTTCCAAAATTAGTATATTAAAATTGCCAGAATTCTGAAATTTTTGTTGTTTAGGCTAAAAATCAAAATTTTTAAATTAAATATCTATTCTAAAATTAGACTATAATCATAATTAATTGCATACATTATTTAAACTCAATTAATTATTACATAATACAAAAATTTAATAAAATAAATATATGATATTATATTATAATTACATATATTAAAATTAAAAATAAAATATAATATAAATATATTATATTATTATACATAACCCAGAATATTCCTCAAACCCCAGCCAAAAATCCAACCAAATATGTGCAAAATGATATAATAACCTAGAAGTGATAAATATAGTGGAACAACATATAATAATGTAAATCGGGAATATAAGTAGATACACAAGAAATGCAGCGAGAAATGCTAAGCCATTTTATTATACTGAGCAATAAATGAGTACAAGAGGTGATTAGACAGATGGCACCTCAACTTGCAAAAGGCAAGTGAAGAAATACTCTCAGAATGACAAGAATGGCCTCTGTACTTGGATGTTGTTGTTGTGCTATTGTTGCTGCTAGAAAACAAATGATGATTTGGGGTTGCTCCCCTCCTCAGAAAAAGCTAAAACTCTGGATTCAGGCTCTACTCAAGAAACCCAGAAAAACCCAGAAAGCTTTCCTAGAATGGCCTCACACTGATCTACATCCAAGCTGCTGGGAAACTATCATGCTATTGTTGTTACTAGAAATCGAATGAGGATTTGGGGCTGCTCCCCTCCTTAGAAAAGGCTAAAACTATAGAATCGGACTCTATTCAAAAAACCTAGAAAAACCCAGAAAATTTTTCTGAAATGGCCGACCCCCGAAAATCACCCCCTTGGGGTTCTGCGCAGTTCCTCAAAGACGCTAATGAAACTGCTGCTGAAATGTTGATGAAACTACTGCTGAAATGCTGATGAAACTATTGTTGGAATTCCAGTGGAAATACCTTTCCAGAACAAGCACTCGAAGTCCCCTGGGGCTAAGGGTGAGATCTTCGAACATAGACACTCAATGCACTAAACAGTGTTGCAGACTAACTAAACAGCCAGCGTGCTCTAAGTTGAAATGACTATCACAAATTTTCATAACCAGAATGATCCCAAATGAGGGGGTTCCTCTATATTTTATAGCCTCTGCCTCTCACAATCCCTAGGCTCACTTTCTCCTGTGTGATCCCCTTCTTGCCATGTGTTCCTTCCCCTCTGCACAATTCCTCCATGTGTCTGCGTGGGCCCCATTTCTGCGTCCCCCCTTTGGCCCCCTTGGTTCCCCCTTAAGTCACAACGTTGTGCTACCTAGGAAGTGACTTTTTATTCTAAAGTGAGCTATGTTCCCCCTTCCTCACTTTTTATTTACAAATAACTATAGAAGGCAAAAATTGAACAAAATCGAATATTCCAATTAGCCATAGCTAATTAGGAATATTACAGTCTCCCCCGGCAAAATGTTGCTTGTCCTCAAGCAAATGAAGTGATGGATGTTGTAAGATCTCTTCACTCTCCCAAGTGGCATCCTCATCCGGCAGATTCTTCCACCTCACCAAGAATTCCCAGACCGTCTTGCTCCGCAACAGCCTCTTCCTAGAGTCAATGATAGCCTCTGGCTGCAATACCAAATGCCTCTCATCATCTATGGGTGGTAGCTTATCCATCACGGTCACCTGCTGCCCCAATGCCTTCTTCAGGCATGATACATGAAAAATGTTATGAATCTTGCTGCCTTAGGGCAGCTCCAACTCATATGCAACCTGTCCAATCCTGCGTATCACCCTGTATGGCCCATAAAAGTGAGGCTTGAGCTTCTCAGCCCCCTTCTGCTTCAGCGATGACTGTCGGTATGGCTGTAATCGTAGGTAGACCATGTCCCCTACCTCGAACTACCTCTCCACCCGACCCCTGTTGGCATACAGCTTCTGTTGGTTCTGCGTTGGAGCCATGTTATCCTTGAGAGCTCGGAGGATATCCTAACTCTCTTGGATCCAAATCTTGGCTCTAGGAACCCTGTTATCACCAAACATCACGTTGACAAAAGATAAAGGATGATACCCATATAAGGCATAGAATGGTGACATAACAATGGACATGTGATGTGAAGTATTGTAACAGTAGTCCCCCAGATGCAGCGACTTTAGCCATGCTCCCTACTGCCCACTGACATAGTTATGCAAGTAGCCCTCCAGCCACTTGTTAACTATCTCCATCTGTCCATCCGTCTATGGGTGATAGCTGGTACTCAGTGTCAACTCTGTCTCCACCAATCAGAAAAGCTCTTGCGAAAACCCGCCCATGAAACGGTTGTCCCTGTCACTGATGATGGTCTTAGGAAGACCATGTAGCCTGAAGATCTCCCTGAAGAACAGCTCAGCCACCTATGCTGTTGTATAGTGTGTGGATATGGCAAAGAAATGTGTGTACTTTGTCAGTTGATCAACGACGACAAAGATACAATCCTTGCCCTGTACCATGGGCAACCCTGTGATGAAATCCATCGAAATACTCTCCCATTTCCCCTCCAGAATAGGAAGAGGCTGCAATAATCATACAGGATGGCTCATCTCTCCCTTGTTCCTCTGGAAAACATCACACTCCCAGATGTGTTGGATTACGTCCTCTTTGAGGCCCTTCCATGAGAATCTCTCCCTAATGGCCCTGTAGGTTTTGGTAAAACCCTGATGTCCTGCCAATGGGGAATCATGTGATGCCTGGAGTCTCTTCTTCTTGAGCTGAGACCCCTCAGTCAAGAAAATCTGGTCCATGTAGTGGATGATCTCATCGACCACCCTGTACCTGTCATCTGCCACCTGCCCATCCAAAACCTCACATGCAAATCTGTCCTTGGAGTACTCTACTAAGAGTCGAGCCCTCCAATCTGTATCCAAGCTCATAAGAGACGACGTGGCTGGCCTACGTGAAAGGGCATTTGCTACCACGTTGTTCTTACCTTTGACATACTCAATGTCAATGGCATATGCTTGGATCTTACTAATCCACTTCTGCTACCTCTCCTGTAGCTGCTTCTACTCCAAAAAGAACTTGAGGCTGTTGTGATCAGTCCTCACCCTAAACTTGTTGCCTACCAAATACTGTCGATACTTAGCCAATGCATGCATGATGGCCAGCGTCTCCTTGTCGTATATGGAATACAATCTCTCATGCGGAAGGAGCTTCCGACTCTCAAATGCTATAGGGTGACCTCCCTGCATCAATACTGCACCGATCCCCTCTCCCGACGCATCACACTCCAAAACAAATGGCTGTGTGAAATCTAGCAATGCAAGCAACTCCTGGATAGCCCACTCAATCTCATCCCAATAGGCCTTGGGGTGCCTATAGGGGGTGGTAATCATGGCCTGTATGCCCTGCTCAAACTCGATGGTGTGCTCAAACCCTCGATCTGGTGGTTGTCCTGGTGGAATCTCCCTAAACACTATGGCATACCGATCAAGGATAGACTGTATCTCTGGGTGTACCGTCTGCCCTGTAGTTCCTGCCTCTGATGCACGCAGCTCCACTGCCCACTCTATGTCTCCCTTTCGGAAGACTGCCTCCATCTGATGAGCCGAGACAGTTTGAGGCGAATATGTGTGTTGTCCCTGTATCTTCTCATGCCTCCCTATCTTCTCATCATCCCATTCCATCTCCAGGGTCTTCCAATTTGTCGTGGCCTTCCTTAGAGTGATAATCCACTAAACACCCAGTATCATGTTGGTGTCTGGAATATCGACCACGAAAAAGTGGTCAATCAATGTGTAGGTGCCCATCATCACTGAAAGCTCTGGAACATAACGAGCACATGTCATGGTCTGATCTCCTGGGACCAAGACTGAAAACCCATCGAAGCTCTTTGTCTATATACCTCTCTGCTCAACCATCTGGGCATCGATGAAGTTGTGGGTTGCCCCACTGTCAACCAAAACTGATACGCACTGGCCACGTACTGTCCCTCATACGTGTAGCATCAGATACTTGGGAACTCCCCGCAATACTATAAGGGCCCCTCCAGTGGGTGCAAAAGATGCACCACCTGTTGTTGGTGCTAGAGGTGGCAAAGGTCCCTGTACGACATGACTATCTCCTGCCTCCACATCCTCCTCGTCATCCTCTTCTCCACTGCTCTCAGAGAAGACCTCAATAAAATGTGCTTTACCAGCAGCACAATATGTCCTGGTGCCCATGGCTCCTGACAAGTGAAGCACAACCGCTTCTTCTTCAGCTCCCTCCTAGCATCATCATCAAGTTGTACTCGTCCTAGATTCCCCTTTGGAGGTGGAATCTTCATGTCCTTCCCCTTAGACTGGAAAGTCTATCTCTGGAGGTAAGGTGTCTGGGTCTTGCGTAAGACATCCTGTAAGTCCCGCATCCTGCTGATAGTGTCCTGGAGCGTAGCTGGTCTAGTGGATCGAACTAGACCCCGAAGTGGCTCTGCTAACCCCTCAACATACATATAGACCCTCTGTGTCGTGGAGAGGTATGGCACCATCACGGAGACCCTCAAGAAATCTGCAATGTAGGTCTCTGGGCTCCCTGTTTGTTTGAGTCTCGTCAACTCAACGAAACGCTGCTCTGGATCCCTCCAATCAAATCAGTCCATCAGTCTCTTGGTAAACTCGACATATGACGTCACTGTGGAGTGCCCCAATGTAACCATCCCATGAAACCACCAATCCTGGGCCTCGCCATCCAAATGCAACATTGCCACCTTGATGGCCCCTGCCTCCGACATCTGGTTAAGCTGGAAATAAATGTCCAGCTTCTCCACCCCAAGACTTTGTCGAACTGTTTGATGAGCCATCAAACGTAGGCAAGTGGAATCTGCTCGCTGTACGGTGGGTGTCGCCATCATGGTGATGTTGGTACCCTCTATGATGATCGCAGGGTCTACTATCCCACTGGAGCTGAACAAAATCTTTGAATGAGAGGCCTTCCCTGAACTCCTGCCCATAGGCCTAGTACTCTGCAAAATAATCGCTCATATGTCCAAGCTCTGCCTCCTGTTGGGTTGTGGCCCCCGTGTCTGCTCCTAATAAGGTGGACATGGTAGAGCGTGTAGGGGCATGTGAGGCCCCTTACTGCGTAGTATCACGCTACTCTGGCAAGTGATGGGATGCACCTGATCCTTCACCAATCTGAAAAACTCATGGGCTCTCCCGCTGTCTGGCCTCTACTGTCGTGAATCTCTGCCCCATCATCTCAATCTGCCTCGACAGATCCTGCACTGATTTGAGGAGCATATTCGCAAATCTCTTCCTGTCCTCGTCTGCCATCTGCTCTACATCCATTATTGGCTCTCTCTATTCTGCGTCTACCACAGGAACACAATCTCCCTCTCCATAGGTATTCTCCAACCTATGCCCAGTGTCTCTGTATCTCTGACCTTTATAACAGATATAGGGTTTTTCCCCCGATGTCATAGATTTCTAGCTCCACAGGCTGAGCCAGATCTATGCTCTGATACCACTGTAATATTCCTAACCCAGAATATTCCTCAAAACCCAGCAAAAACTCCAACCAAATATGTGCAAATGATATAATAACCCAGAAGTGATAAAATAATAGTGGAACAACATATAATAATGTAAATCGGGAATATAAGCAGATACACAAGAAATGCAGCGAGAAATGCTAAGCCATTTTATTATACTGAGCAATAAATGAGTACAAGAGGTGATTAGACAGATGGAACCTCTACTTGCACAAGGCAAGTGAAGAAATACTCTCAGAATGACAAGAATGGCCTCTCTGCTTGGATGTTGCTGCGGTGCTGTTGCTGCTGCTAGAAAACAAATGATAATTTGGGGTTGCTCCCCTCCTCGGAAAAAAATTGAAACTCTGGATTTGGGCTCTACTCAAGAAACCCAGAAAAATACAAGAAGCTTTCCTGGAATGGCCTCACATTGATCTATGTCCCAGCTTTTGGGAAATTGTCGTGCTACTATTGCTACTGGAAATGGAATGAGGATTTGGGGCTTCTCCCCTCCTCAAAAAAGGCTAAAACTCTGGAATCGGACTCTAATCAAAAAACCTAGCAAAACCCAGAAAGCTTTTCCGAAATGGCCGACCCCCGAAAATCACCCCCTTGGGGTTCTGCGTAGTTCCTCAAAGACGCTGATGAAACTGCTGCTAAAATGTTGATGAAACTGCTGCTAAAATTCTTATGAAACTACTGCTGGAATGCCAATGGAAATGTCTTCCCCGAGCAGGCACTCGAAGTCCCCCAGGGCTAAGGGTGAGATCTCCGAACAGAGACACTCAATGCACTAAATAGTGTTGCAGACTAGTTAAATAGCCAACGTGCTCTAAGTTGAAATGACTATCACAAATGCTCATAACCAGAATTATCCCAGATGAGGGGGTTCCTCTCTATTTTATAGCCTCTACCTCTCACAATCCCTAGGCTCACTTTCTCCTGCGTGATCCCCTTCTTGCCATGTGTTCCTTCCCTCCTATGCAGTCCCTCCATGTGTCTGCGTGGGCCCCATTTCTGCGTCCCCCTTTGGTCCCCTTGGTTCCCCCTTAAGTCACAACGTTGTGCTACCTAGGAAGTGACTTTTTATTCTAAAGTGAGTTATGTTCCCCCTTCCTCACTTTTTATTTACAAATAACTATAGAAGGCAAAAATCGAACAATATCGAATATTCCAATTAGCCATAACTAATTAGGAATATTACAGATTATTACAAATAATTTATATTAATAAAATCTAAATCTCAAATTAATATATAAAAACCAAACTCCTTGTGCGTATTGTAAGTGGGAAGCTTATGGAGGAGTGTGAACATGGAGGATGGGGAGAGTATGGAGGGATAAGGAAGGAGTTAATGGAGGGATAACAGGTGTGGTGAGGTGGAAGGGAAGTGACGTGAGGGTGAGTTAAGGTGAGTGAGTTGGGAGGTATAAGGAATTTAAAATTTTGATAATAAAACCAAAAACCAAATCGCATGTTTTCCAAATCGGAGAGTATGAATTTTAAAACTAGGTGTTAATGAAATTGCAATATGCGATATCGTAATTTCTTATTGCAAAATTTTTTAGATCGCAGTTTTTGGAAGGAAGGAAATGGATGTGAAGTGGGGCCCACATGAATTAACAATTCTCCGAATTGGACTATAGCCATTGTGCAATTTTGGGGTTTTGGGTTTGGCAATTTATTTCAAAATAACAAATTGGAGTAAATTACCAAGATCCCAAAATATGTTTTCATTTGTTGTACAATTTAGCTGGGTCATTTTGTAAGACCGTTAGTGAAAAAATGAAAGAATTAGTAAAAAATTAACTGAGAGTTAATATTCACAATGAATGACTATTTTAATTGCAAAAATTGAAATATCATACATTTATTTACAGTTTTTATTCTAGGTGAGAAAATGATCTAACTTCAAAGGAGTGATATTTACAAACCAGTTGACCAAATGAGGCGAAACAAGTATCGATGAAAAGCTTGTGAAAAGTCGGATTCAATGAAACAATCAAAACATAAATCCAACAAAGGTAAAAAAAAAGGAAAATTTTTTAGGGTAAGTAACTTACTGAAAATCATAAAAGGTGTTTTGCCAAAAATTAATGGAAATGGTCCCCATTATTTGAAGTAATGTGGGGTGTTGGGTTTTCCCTACAACAAAATATTATCATGTTTTGACTAGTAAATGAATGGTTATTGAATGAATGATGTAATATGTGTTATTGTAGCTATTATGAGAGGGTATTATACCTTCTTGATGATTCTCATATAAGTATCAGACCCCTATATTCAGATATGCATTCATGACCTAAAGATTTCATGTTCATTATGTTTGATGGAATGTCTGTCTTGGTTAGGCCTAGTTGGGTCAAGTTATTGACTAAATTTTGTATTGGTGGCTGTTTCCTAGTGTCATTCATCATTTTGGAAGGTTCTATCAAGTTCTGGGTAGAGGTTTGGATACTAGCCCTAAAAAAGTGGCTCAAATTCAGAGGTTGCATGCTCAAAACTAGGAAATCTAGACTGCAATTACTAGGAGGAAGGGTTATCCATGTGATTGGAGGGTTACAACTACTAGCTTTCATTGTTATTCAAGTGATTGGGAGTCCATATCCCTGAAAAGGAAATTTAACTTAGGGTATGGCACCTGGAGTGGTTGTTTGCCTCCTGGTGTTCCTAGAGCTCTTGAGGAAGGTCAGTAAATTTTCGGTTTGTCAATTCCACTTCCTTAACTGTACTTGGGAGGTTGAGTCATGTCAAAGTATCCCACAGATCATGTTTACCCTGGCAACCAGTGAAAGTGGGTAAATGTGGGAGGGGTGATTACATATTGATATTAGAGCCCAATTCAAACACTTGGACCGCATGGGCTGAATGCATGTTGTTATACATGCATTGCCATGGTTATGGTTGTCGTGCATGAGGTCATGGTATGCAGTTGGTATTATGATGCATGATGTCGGTATTTTGATATGATTATGATTATAAATGTATCGTTTTAATGTGGATTGATTTTTCATATGAGATAAGCCCCCCTGAATATCATTGAGGTATGATTTTGATTATGGTATCTATTTGGTTTATCTAACATGGTATGCTTGTAAGAAGAAGAGGATCAGAGACGATGAGTAAAATGGTAGACTGTAGTTCACATGACTCTCCTTACATATCAAATGAGCAGTAATATGAGTATTCTCTTGATATAGCAGATAAATTGACGAGTTTAAAGGCAAAAATTAAAAGTTGCAAGGAAGACAATGAGAGGTTAGTTAAGTCTCAAGAAAGACTTGCAAGGGCTCAGGAAAAGAAGATAGAGGTCAATGTAGTCATCCTTTGGAGTTTTTTAGACTTGCAGAAATATAGACAACTAAGGATTAGTCAAGAATGGGAAGAGAAGACTAATGGGGCATATTGTAGCAGGTCTCGGTTAGGATACATGTTGGATAGAGGGGACACAATCAGAGGTGGCAGATCACTGGGTACACCTGACATGAGGACTCGCATGTATGAATTTCATTTTAATTCCTCGTTTAGGAGACATCATAACCATCAACACTGC
>APFE030086097.1:47917-58065 GCA_000404065.3 Pinus taeda
TTCTAACTTGGCGGATAAGTGTGGTTTGAGAAAACAATTGCATGAAGAGTCTTGGTTCGTGTAGTTGGCTACATGTACTAAGAAGAGAGTTCATCATTGGGTAAGAGCTTACGTATTTTAGCTAAATGGCATGCCTACGTCAACATATATAAATGTGCTTCCATTGGGGACATATAGTGTGCTTCTATGTATGGATTGGTTGTATCTTCACAGGACTAAGGTGGATTGTTATGACAAGGCTATTGAGTGCTTGGATGATAATGGGTCAAAAAGAATATTGTAGGAAAAGAAGAAGCCTACATCGATAAGGATGGTCACAACTATGTAGGCAAAGCGCAATTGCAAGAAAGGGTGTGTATTGTTTGTAGTTCATATTTCCAATGACAAGGGTAAAGATGTTGAGGATTTGGAAGTCCTCAAGAAGTACATTGTCTTGCAGTAGTTTCAGGATGTATTTCTAGCAAAGATTTCAAAGTTTCCTCCCCACAGGGAAGTGGAATTTTCTATTGAGTTTGTACCAAGAGCAGCAACAATATCAAAGGCACTTTATAGGATGAGCACTCTAGAGTTAGTGAAATTGGAGTTGTAGTTGAAGGAAATTTTTAACAAGGGATACATTAGACCAAGTATATTTCCTTGGGGTGCACCAGTATTGTTCATGAAGAAGAAATACAGTACTCTGATATTGTGCATTGATGACAGGTAGCTGAACAAGGTGGTGATCAAGAACAAATATCCATTGTCGAGGATCGTTGAATTGTTTGATTAGTTGAAGGCGGAAACAATGTTCTCAAAGATTGATTTGAGATCAAGATACCATCAGGTATGCATCAAGGAAGAGGATATCTACAAGAATGCTTTTCAGACTAGGCATGGGCATTGTGAGTTTGTTGTGGTTCCTTTCGGTTTGATTAATACCCCAACTACTTTCATGTGTTTTATGAATAATGTGTTGGGTCCTTATATGGAAAGTTTGTGATTGTATTCATTGATGATATATTTATATATTATAAGAATGAGGAAGAGCAAGTAGAACATTTAGCAGTAGTGTTGAGCTTGCTAATAGAGAATCAGTTGTATCCTAAGCTTAGTAAATGCAGCTTGTTTTAGACATAGGTACATTACTTGGGACACGTGGTTTCCAAGGAAGGCATAACAGTGGATCCGGAAAAGATTAGAGCCATAATGGAATGGGAAACTTCTGGGAATGTGGATGAGGTTAGATCATTCATGGGGTTGGTAGATTACTATAGGTAGATCATCAAGAACTTCTCATGGATTTCCTATTCTATTATATCATTGCAGAGGAAAGGACAAAAAATTGAATGGACAAAGGAACGTGCAGCGAGTTTCGAGTAGTTGAAGAATTTTCTTATAAATGCTCCAGTTTTAAAGATTGCAGATCCAGATAAAGTGTCTGCAGTGTATATAGGTGCTTGCAAGAGAGGACTTGGTGGAGTCCTAATACAGGAGGGACAGGTGGTGTGCTATGAGTCAAGGAAAATAAATGAGCACGAACATAACTATGTGACTCATGATCTTGAGTTGGAAAATATTATGCATACATTGAAGATGTGGAGGCACTATCTTCTTGGTAGAAGGTTCATTCCAATGAGTGATCACAGTGGGTTGAGGTACTTGTTTGACCAACCAAAACTAAATGCCATGCAAGCTAAGTGTTTAGCAACTCTCAGTGAGTTTGACTTCGAGATCAGGTAATTTAAAGGAAAGGAGAGCAGGGTTGCAGATGCTCTCAGTAGGAGAGTGCAAGTAAACCATGTTGCAGTTGTGAGCTCTTATGGGAAAAATTTACAAGATCGGATCTTATAAGTAGGACAACGGGATGATCAGTATCAACAAATTAAGAATAGGTTACAGCAAGGTATAGGTGAACAGGATGTGGATTATCATCTCATGACAGATGACTTGGTGATATTTAGGGACATGATCTACGTATCAGATGATAGTGAGCTCAAGAATATTATCTTGAGGGAATTTCATGTCAAGCCATAAACGGGTCACCCAGGATATCAGAATATGTTGACATTTGTGAAGAAGTTCTACTATTGGTCAAATATGAAGAATGAAGACACATATTTTGTTGCTAGATGTCTGGACTGCTAGCAGGTGAAACATGAGTGTAAGCACCCATCTAGTTTGTTACAACCTATTCCAATTCAGGAGTGGAAATGGGAGGTCATTTCCATGGATTTCATTACAATTTTACTGAAAACATCGAAGCATCATGATTTCATCATGGTTGTGGTTGGCAAGTTGAGCAAGGTATTTCACTTCATTCCAGTGAAGACTACTAATTCAGCCAGTGAGGTATCTCAGATCTTCATCAAAAAGATAGTGAGACTGCATGATATTCCTAAGAAGATCATATCATATAGAGATGCCAAGTTCACTTCCAGGATTTGGAAGGAGTTGTTTGCAAGTTTGGGTATAGAGTTGGCCTTCAATACAACTTATCATCCGTAGACAAATGTATAGTCAAAGAGGATCAATGGGATACTGGAGGATATGATGAGGATGTATGTCATGCACCAGTAGAGGAGATCGGAAGAGTATCTTCCACTGGTAAAGTTTACTTACATTAATGGTTATCAGGAGTCACTGAGGGTGAGTCTGTTTGAGACACTCTATGGGCGGAGTTGTAATACTCCCATCAGCTGGAGTGATCTAGTGAACAGGTTACTTAAATGACCAAATATGTTGGTAGGGATGGAATAGGAAATACAAGTTATCAAGAAGAATATAAAGGTATCACAGGATAGACATAAGTGTTATGAAGATCAACATAGGGAATTTAAGGAGATTTAGGTTGGGGAACATGTGTACTTACACATCAAGCCCAAGAAGAAATCCTTGAGGACTGGATCATGTGCCAAGTTGGAACCTCGGTATTGCAGGCCTTTCAAGATCCTTAAGAGGATTGGACCAATGGCCTATAGACTTGCACTACCTCTGACAATGAAAGCCCGTGATGTTTTCCATGTTTCATCGCGTAAAATATATGTGAAATATGTTGAACATGTTATTGA
Source organism: Pinus taeda (assembly GCA_000404065.3). Lineage (NCBI taxonomy): Eukaryota > Viridiplantae > Streptophyta > Pinopsida > Pinales > Pinaceae > Pinus > Pinus taeda. The sequence continues at coordinate 50,965 of APFE030086097.1, forward strand.
TTGGTTTGTATTGCAGGTGGAGCCAAAAGGAGAATTCCATTGGAACCTCAGTGCCTATTGTAGCGAAAATAATTCATGCTCCGAAACCGAGCAATTGAACAAGTTAAAGTGTAGTGGAAGCACTTTGGGCCCAATGAAGCTACATGGAAGATGGTTGATCAGATGTTCGTTATGTATCCTGTTAGCACTTCGTAGTTTTCTCCATGCTGAAAGGAGAAAGCTAAGAGGTAACCACAAACCTCTTTGGGTTCAAATACTGGTATTTTTCAACCGGATGGGTCTCCCTCAACTTATGAGAACTAAAGGTTTCAACTATATAGCATACAGAGACCAGATTTGAAAAGTTTGGTTGAAGTGTGAATGGCCGAAGAGAATGGAAATAACTGATTAATTCAACTTGTTACACATTTTACTTATGCAAGTAAAATCAATATCACCCACAAAGGCTTGTCAAGCATAAACTTTGGAGAAAGACAAGTTGTAGTATAGAGGAAAGAAAAAAAACACAAATCCTTTCCTTGTACACAACAATGTTTCTTATACATCAAAAGGAAATTGAGAAGAAGTAACAACATGCACATGTATGTAATATTTCAATTGCAACTGAAATATGGACAACAACTGTTTAGAGTTGTATAAATTGAATTCCAACACAATGGAGATCACTATACATATGCACAACAAACTATAAAGAAGAAATTGATTGAATAACTGAGAAATACACAAAATAACTCCAAAGTATCGTACCATAAGTATTCTTGCAGATAGTTAATTGATAACCCTCAAGTGATAAGCATTCCATACATGAAATTTATCACAATCACATAAACATGCATACTAGTCCACAATAATACTGAACCGACAACAACCATTTCATATTGTATTCACTGGTTTATATAGGCATATACATAATATGAATAAAGTCTAGATTTGTTGCATGGTTGATCCAACATTGGATCGAAACAAAACTTGGAAAGAGGAAAGATTTTTGTTGTTCCAAGTCTTTTTCCTCCTTTGATGAAAAACAAAAAACATAAAGCCTAATGAATTCAACTAAATAAAAAACTAAATGTCTAAATAAAACAAGTTTATACTCCGAAGATCATCTCTTCATGAAACAAATGAAAATAGAAAAAGCTCAAAAGCAATGTTAACTATTCAAACGTTGTGTAGCAGTTGCGCAGTGACCAGTGATTTTTAATTTGAAAATTAGTATGTGGCTGATAGATGGATGCTTAAGCTAGCTACCACATATGCTTCATGTCGACCCCTTTAAGCCCTGACAAGTGGCTTCCTTTCACTATGTGTACAAGAGTGTGGGCATGGTCTACGCAACAGTTGCGCAGCGACTATGTAGCGAATTTTCAAAATTGCTTGTTTAATGCCCACCAACCTTAACAAAATGCCACTGTGCCACTAAATGCCCCTCCAAAACACTAAATTCATACTACTGTTATGAATAAAATAACGTCAACAAACTTTGAAAATAAAGCAAAATTTGAATATCAAGTGAGGCTTCATTACCTCCTCTTCCTCTTGCTTGAGGTCTTGTTGTTGGAGGCTTATGTCTTTGAGGTTGGTGGAGTGGGGTCATTCTGTTCAATGGGTGATGAAATAGTAGGCTTAACTTCATTCATAATCTAAGACCTTAGTTTAGGCACATTTTCACGAGAGGATGCTCTAGCTTCTTCTTTATACTTATTTACTAATCCCCATGCCTTATGTAAACTCTGCTTCATGCTCGTTAACTATGCACCCAACACCAAATTCCTGGCATACAAATTTGTACATTGCCTCCTCACTAGAATGGACCATTTTATAAAATTCTTACCCCTGTCAAGGGCCTTGGGTGCCTCGTGAACTTCATTGCCACAATTCTCAAGGATATGTTGCACAAATCTCTTGTAACTCTGATTTTCTTGACTGAACCTCTTCACATGTTCTTGACTTTCCTCTAGCTCTTCCAAACATCTCTGATACTCTTTCCACTAATCAAAAGGTGGCTTGCTAGGTGCTTGAGCCACCTTCTTCAACTATTGTACATAGCTGGATTTTGATTTGGATGCTCTTGTTGAGGGTCCACTGGATTCCATTTCAATCTCCTTAGCTTGTTCAACAAATGAGACATGTTTCCCTTTGTCTTTGGCAAGAGATTTAGGAGGTGTTTCAATATTACCAACTATCGGTTGACTTGTTTTCTTCAAAAATCTATTATTTTTCTTTTCAAGAAATGCTATCTTCATTTGGTATTTTGAAAGGGCTTCTTTGATTCTGACCATCTTGGGGTCCTCTTCTTCATATTGTATAACATCTTGTTTAGATTGTGCTATATCTTCCTTCTGCTTTGGCTGCATTATTTCAACTTCTTCCTCTATGTTATCTTCTTGCTTATCTCCCTGTTTATCTTCAGAAATTTCTACCACTACTTGAGGGGTTGTCTCTTCCTCACTCTTTTTTTCCCTTGACCTTGTCCTGGGTCTCATTACAAACTCCTCTTGGATTGTATCTTCAACCTTTACCTTAAGCTTGGTAGACTATGTTGATGCCACCTGCACTTTTGCTTCTTCATGCCTTGTTTCTTAGCCTTCTTACCAAACTTGCTTATGAGTTCCTTTCTTGGCTTATCATCGTCCTTTTTCATTGATTTTGTCTCCTTGACTGGTGGATGAATTTCTTCTTAGGTGTTCCCTACACTTTATGTTCTTCCTGATCCATTTTCAATGATGAGGACCCAACTTGAGGCAACAAATCAATACTAGAAAGGAAATCTGACCAGTGCATTTTTTTTTTCAACTGCATATTTGACTAAAATTTTGATAAGAGAAAAATGAAATAAATTGGAAGCATTATTCTCCTTCTGAATCTGAACTTTGGTTGCCATTCTCTCTAATCTTTTGAGTAAGAAATAGTGTAAATTCATAGGTTTTACCTCTATAAAATACCACAACAACCTTAAATGGTATTAATATACCCTATTGAGTCTGCCTTCACAGGTGAAGAACCTGTTGGGTGATTTAATTGTCTGTTAAATCCCTATTATTTAATTGTCAACCCGAGGGTTTCGTAAAACTTAGAAGCAAACCAAAATATATGGGACCTCAGATGCAACTATAATTAACTTTAGAAGATAAGTTATGGAAACTGAAGGGAATGCAATTATAAAATAATTAGAAGTGCATATTAGAAATATAAAATTTAACTAGGTAATTTCTAATTCATTATGTAATAAGCAGGAGAAGTGGCTCCTAACTTAGGAGAACCATATTTGTCTTTCTTCTAGAATACTACTTCATGAACAGAAATCAAAAACCACTAATGGACAACAGCTTAAGATGCATAAACAAATAATAGAAGAGCCTCCTAACTAAGGAGGTCCTTGTTGTTCTTCATTACAAATTCATTCATCATTAATTCCATTGCTAGAAAAATCAAAATTTAGAAAATCACTTGAAACTAGAAAAAATGAATGAATTTCATTTATTACTCATATCAAATGGAAGAGAGCCTAACTTAGACCCTTGTTTGTCCTTCATATAATGATAATATTTAAACTAAAATTCATTCATTAATAATGAAAAATCTTCAAACATCTAAGTAGTTAAATTAAAATAAAATCTATAATGAAATAAAATGTTTCTTTGATCATTTTAGAGTAAGCTCAATTCTCTTAAGAACAAAGTGACAAACTATTCCATAAATTCATATACTACATTAAGACAATTTATATCTAAACTTTTAAAAAGAAAACTTTATTCTATTCCATCATAAGTTAGGATACATGATCCAAAAGTCCTGTTTTTGGAATGGAGGAGGTCTCCTATTTATACAAAAATATAAGCAACTAACTCATTAATGGAGATCCACTAATCCCTCCTAGATCCACAAATCCTTCATATGGTTACAACCAATATGAGACACATATTCCTTTATCCATGATTTTTCTCCATGAATTATGCTTGACCCTTATCCCAAATCTCCTTCAAATCTTCAAGAGAATTCGAATTTGAGTCTTGGAGGCCACATAAGAGTGTCTTGGAACCTTCCAAATCACCTACACATCACCAAACTCATTCCACCTTTAGGTATAAGCAAATGCATGTTATTTTTCTAACTTTTAATCATAAATTCACTTTAAATACATAAAACAAATAACTTTGGAAAATGAAAATATGAACCCATATGGTAATGGAAATGTAACAATAATGTGATGAAATGAGGTGACAAAATGAGGATAAAGGTGAAAATGGAGTGAAAGTGTATGTTAATTTGGCGGCCCAACATACCCCCAACTTAAGTTATTGCATGTCCTCATGCAATATATTGCATTGAATTACTCTAATCATGATTTGATATTTTGAATTGTCTTCCTTTTATATGAACTTTGGCCGATGTTAATTATTCTTTCATCTTTGCATAATCATTTGATAACTTTGTTCCTTTTGCAAAGTGTCCTTTTGAAAAATATTTGATTGGACATATTACTTTGGTTGGTTCTTGTGTGACAACCAACTTTTATTAGTATTGGTTCTTGTGTAACAATACTTTTGTTATTTTTGTGTTACATCAAAAGAATTTGAAAACATTTAATAAACCATTCATTCTATGATCATCATTTGCAAAACATATAAAGTTTTGAATCATAATGTGATAGTAGTTGTTTGGAAAAGTATGTTGGTTAGAATGGCATGTGCATAAAGGACATATATGACATATGAAAGGTGATATATCATGAAATGTGAATATGAGGTATGAACATGAATTCCCCCTCCAACTAGATATATGACAATGTGAAAAGGGAACTGAGGAACTTTCCAAAGTTACAATTTTAAGAATTTTAAGGAATTGCATGACTAAAAATTAGAAAACCACATACCTTCACTAACCCTTAATGTACATGAGTGGTGGATGTTAAAGAGTGTGGTTGTTGATATTGTTGGATCATGGAGTATGTAAACAAAGGAATTTGGATCTTCTTATGTGTTCTTTTTGTTGATGACAAGGTTTGAATCTTTATTGTTGTTATGTCAAATTGATCTGTTGCAAACTTATAAAATGATGTAGTCTTCAATTGTTACAAAATTGATAGTACAAATATAGTCATGCAAATAAATTTGTCGATGTCAAGCATGAAGAGAAGTCGGATTACCAACAATTGATGCATTTCGTTAACCAATGAGAGGCAACTCACCATTAATGTCAATGAGTGCCAAGGTACCTAAGTATATCTTGCGAAGGGTGAATAAATGAGTTGATGTCGAGCCACTTGCAAGATCCAATGATCAAGGGACATTGGTGTATTCCCATGATTGATGGTGAGAGATACTGTCATTAAGGCATACAAGCCTCAAGGTACTACTAAGGACTCTAGCCTTGAACCTAGATAATGTGCTGATGTCGATAGGCCAAGACTTGTTAGAAGGGAGTCGTCATCTAACTCGAGCATGAAACACTAATTTTGAAGGATTATGGATGAGAAATTTTGTAGTGGATCAAGGTTTATTTGGAAAAACGAAAAGGAAATGGAATGAATCAGCTTTGTAGAGGACCTAAATGTTTTTATTGATGGGTTACAGGTTAGTGAAAATGAGGCAGGAAAATGACTGTGAAGGAAAATTTATTGACTGAAAAAGTGAGAATGCAATGAAGGCTTTATTTACTGAAAAAGAAGGAATAAAATGATGAATGGAAAGGGAAATGAGGCGAATTTTTATTTACTGAAGAAGCGTGGATGCAATGGAGAAACTGGCATTTGAAAGGCTTGCAAGTGATGGATCTGATCTGACATCATGTGCTTATGCATTGATGTTTCATCTTTGTTGTTTCTTTGATCATTTTCTTGTGAAAAAAATGTGATCTTCGAGAGGCTTTTCAATGATTTGATAGATATGATGACATTCTCCCCCTTGGCTTACCCAAAATCATGTCCGCATGCTTGAAATGGGGTCTTTAAAAGACAATGTTTGCTTGTGGTCATTTGTTTATCTTCCTAGAACCTACAAAAACTTAGTACTTTTTCTATAAGAGAGAGGTGATAAATCTCTTTATTTATGAAATTTACAAAAAAAATTGAGAATTCGTACTAATAAAACAAATTCATGAAAGAAAAACCGAAAGAATTTATACCTGTGTCGAAACTAGTGCCTCATTTTACCTGTTATATCTTGTCAGAAATTTCTTCATCCTTTAAATGTTTCAAATTTTGATGATACATTTCTCATTATGTAGATCTCGTCGAGATATTTCCAACGATTCTTGAATCGTTGAAATCTGATGTCATACGAGAAAGTTGTGCTTATTTGAAATTTGGATTAAACATTGAAGATTGTCATGAGGTTTCTTAGTTGCAGGATTGCGCCCTTCTTGCATCTACAAATCTTGTCTATCTTCTTTGGCTGAGCCATGACATAAAAGTTTCTAGTTTGTGATGTTGTTGGCTTTTGTACCTGCAAGACTCAAAGAAACATGATCATATAAAAATACTTTATGAAACGAAAATGCATGTCTACAAGATTCAATCTTCCATCTACAAGATTCCCTTCAAGGCATTTTGCAAAACAATAACCCTGTAGATGAAGCACCCCTATCATTCTTCTTCCTGATCCATTTTCAGTATTGAAAAATGAGCTGGCAGATGAAGGGTGACTGTGTAATAGTCATGTTTTAGTGGGTGACATGAAAAATGGATGTTGTGACATGTTGATTGTTTGACTGATGATGTGACGATGAATGTGCAAGATTGGTCAATGTTGTGCTGCCATGTGGTGGAAAAATTGTTGTTTAATTAATGTTGTGTCAAAATTGTAGAATAATTAACAAATTCCAATCCCCACAAATTTGAACTCATGACCTCCATTGTGCAATTTGAATGACTTACCAATAGATCACAAGTCACATTTATGAATTTAATGGAATTTTGGAAACTTTAATTATTCTAAAAAAGAAAATTTAAATAACAACATGGTAGGTGACCAATCTAAATCCAAGATTTTTAGGAAAATATTGTTGAGATTGCAACAAGATGATGGAGCTTAGTGAAAAGAGTCGCCTTCACTAAGTGGGCCCGCAGGTTATTTTTGGCGCAAGTCTATTTTTAGACTATGT
>APFE030086105.1:0-19453 GCA_000404065.3 Pinus taeda
CCACTAAGATATTTTCATGCCCTATTTTGTATAAATATCCCCTCAGATAACGCACTGAGGGTCGGTTGTAAGAGTATCTCTTCCTGAAGAACTCTATTGTATACTGAGAACTTTTTGTCAATAAAATTGCTGATGGAGATTGCTGGTGTCAATACTGTCTGAGATGGATATGTTGAAGCTCTGTGTTTGTTGCAGAATTCCTGTGTCATTTGCTGAACCAATAAGTTTCTTCTAACTGTGTATGTGTTTCTTGTTATTTCCTTAATTCCGTGTTTCCATAATCTCAGTAATTAGAGAAAAAGAATAGCCTAGGATTTGGTCTGATCACCCTATGCTCAATCTCTATTTACTAAATATGTTTTCTGCTAGATTAGCCATAGATATGAATTCTTAACTGCTCATATTTCAGCTTATCCTAACATGGTGAATACTGTTTAAGAATTCTTAACTGCTCTCAAGCATTATTTCCATGTTTTCTTCATTAGCATAGTGAAAGATTCTTAAGTGCCTATCATTTACTAATGTTCCACCACTCATCAACAAGTCTGATATATTGTTTTACATATGCCTAACTTGCTCTGCAGCAACACTCTGTCTTCACATATCTATTTCTTAAAAGCATAAATATCTCAACTCCATTGCCTAATGGAACAAACTGTCCAGTAATTCAAAATTTGCAGTTCCAAAGAAAATCATCAACCCACCAAAATTAAACAAACAAGTGCATTATAACTAGTCTAAAAACAGTCATCAAACAAAGCTAAAATTATAAAGAGAGAGCCCTCTCTGGTTACAGGTAGACTAGGACCTGCAGCTAAAAGATTGGTTAGTGGTTACCTCGGCAGCCATTCCCTTGGGGGTCAAAGGGAACAACCTGAGTGATAACAGCTGCAACTCCAACATACTACTCTAGCTCATCAATCAATGCTCTAGTTATATGCCCAACCCAAGTATTTCACGATAAAAGGCTATTAAGGAAAGTGGGTGACCAATTAAGAAGGGCAACTTGTGAATTACCAGTTATTTGAATGCCACTAGTCTTATTCAAATTATGGGGGTGTTTTCAAGAGTCTCCTTGAGTCTTTTTATGTGATAGTGTTTTTTTTTGTTTTTGCAGTGATTTTGACATTTTCCATTAGGACATGGTGTTTGGTCTTCATTGAGTGTTATGCAAGTGTTGAGGTGTGCAATCATTCATTTTTTATGTTTACCTAATGTTGATTTAATCTTCTTTGTAAGGATCGTTCAGTTTCTCCAATATAGCATGTCCATGGGAGTAATCTATTCTGTAATCTTCTTTGAGTTGGTTTTGATTGATACTATCTTTGTTAGACATCATTTTTCGTTTAATAGTTCAACATATTTGGATGAGGTAATATTTTACTTCTTTCTTTCTTTATTTTTAGAGTCAATGCTTTTAGATTCTGAAGCGACAGAGGATGTGAATGTATAAGTATTGGACCCATATCATATCGGTGGCCAACAAAACTAATATTTCCTTGCAATTGACCTGTACTAAAGGAGAAAGTTGTTGAATAAATTACTTTTGAATTGTAATGATGTTAAAAACATAATTCTACTGGAACTAAACAATTTGATGCTTTAGTAGAAAGACTTGGTACTTCATAATGTTACCACTAAATTTTTGTATGCTCTTCTAGGAGAAACTACGGTAAAAAGCATAGAAAATGAAATCCAAAGGGACTGTTGCAGCGAAAGGATTTTTCATTTAGACTTTGCCCGTTGTATCTTACAAAGCACACACAAAATAAAATTTCCTCCTTGAAAGTAGGTAGATGATTATATGCATTTAACTTTGGTTCGTATAAGCCTCATAAAATGTTTTCCCTTGCAATTAAAAGAACACATGGACCCATTGATTAGTTTTTGGGGAAAAAATTTAATAGGATTGTGATGTTTGACTGTCTGTGATGTCTGATTGATGGCATTCGAATTATCCCTTCACAATTAAGCTTCAAATTTCCTTTTTCATCTTGCAATCCTTTCAAATATTTATCAAGCCTTCTTAAATGTGCAAACTGATCGCTTGCAATATTGATTGCCTTCAACACACTTGAGTGTGAAGTTGCTTAAAAATTTGTTGGCATTCCCATCATCATACACAGATCTATTTATTTGTAGAAACATAGGAGGATGAACTCATCGAAAGTTGGTAGAATAAATTTTACACAAAAGAAAACCACACCATGAATCCTCCATTATAAGTTATTTTACAAGTGGATCGATTCAAGAAACTCGTTTCATCAAAACTGCAAAGAGATTATTTTTATAAGGAGCATGAAGATAGTGGAAGATGTCAAAAGTGAAACTCTTTGTGTCTCTTTCTTAATAAGAGAATAAGCATCTCTATAAGGACTTGTTTAACTAACAAGCTAAAAATTGGCGTTGTCTAATGAGGCCACAATTTTTCCCAAACGAAAAAATTCTCATCAGAATCCTAAGATATTTTTTTCAAGAAATCTAATCTTGGGAATGTTTGAATCGTTTTTTTTTTTTTTTTGTATGGTGGAAACAGATTCAGAATCATTAAGAACTCCTAAGCACCCAAAATCCTAATGCTTGGCAACTGTAACCCAGATTTCCAAAAAATTTGGTAATTTTTTCTCAAAATCAATTCGAAATATCTATTGTTTTCTGAACAAAAATATACCCTCATTAAAATACAACCTAAAAGTTTATTTATTCAACTAACTAATCAATTTACAACCAATAATTTATTCATTCAACTAACTCATCAATGACCAACATGTTATGTATTGTACAACCAACACACTCTCTAATAATGCAAGGTCCTTAAAATGAAAATAGAAAAGAAAAAAGATAGATTCATTAACCACATTAAACAAACGTTAACAACTCAAGCGGCTAGTTAGTCATTTTGAAATTAGTCTGTCCACTCTCATCCATTATTATATATTTTGTCATTTTGTTTGTGGATATGGATCTATTCTAAGGACAATAATATTAAATGGCCAAAAGTAATTACATATATTAAATGGCCAAAATTAATTACATATACAGAAGTCATTACCATATACATTGTTTCTAGGTAGGTATTTTTATCACTAAGTTTTACATTTTTTGCTATATGATCATTCTCAATCATCATCTAGCAGTGGATGTTTTTGGAGGTTTATCAACATATTTTTTTTGTTAATTTTTTTTTAACTCGATTCCAATAAAAAGTCCAAAACATCGACAACACCACAATGACAATGGCAATTGTTTTCCGCATGGACCAACCCTATGTCACTGTCATTACAATGACTTGAAAGCACGCCGACGCCCACTCTTGAGAATGTTCATGCACAAAGTGTACGCTCTGCTTTGGGAAACAACAACAAATAACGGGTCTGCTATGGGCCTTTAATGCATCCTATAGCACCCATCGTATGGCATGAATTATGGTTTTCCAGGCGACTTCATCGTTCCTACTCTGTCAGGTGTCACAACTCGTAGTAGTTAATGCAGATTGTGGACAAGACCGCTTAAACTCCCTTAGTGCAGATGTAGTTAATGAAGGTACATTTACTTGTCTAGTTTCAATTTCACTGGGCACTAAAGATTTCAAACTGAGCACTCTTGCTTTAAAAGTTTGAATTTTTTTATTGAAATGAAATTATGTGTTGGATGCAGTGACTACCGCCAATTGTGAAATGAAATTTTTTTCTACCTGACTACCTAAAGGAAGGGTTGTTGGCTCAACTCTGGCCCTCGAGCCAATTTCTAGTTTTGCTCAGTTGCTGGTTTTGTTTCAGAGTTGTTTTGTGGAAATGCTGGGTGGTAGTCCCTACATCCCACACATAATTTCATTTCAAAATTTTGTTTCAAACTTCTCGAGTGCGACTGCTCAGTTTGAAGTCTCGAGCGCCCGAGTGACGTTGAAACCAAACAAGTGGACGTGTACCTTCATTAACTACATTTGAACTAAGGGATTCTGAGCAGTCTTGTCTACCATCTACATTAACTACAACAACTAGTTGGGACGCCTGCCAGAGTAGGAACGATGGAGTCGCCTAGAAAAATAGAATTCATGCCAAACCATCCATGGTTATGTATGGGTTAATGGAAGTTATGGGGTGCATTATAACCATGGGTTAATGGAAGTTATGGGGTGCATTAAAGGCCCTATAGCAGACTCGTTATTTGTTGACTTGGGAAGTTGCATTAAAAATGAAATCGAAAGGTACCGTTGCAGTGAAAGGTTTTTTCATTGACTTTGTTGGCACAAAATGACAAGTGCCATAACACTGTTTGATTTGTATAAGCATCATAAAAAGTTTGTCCTTCAAAAACGAATAGTCTAACAATGCACTAAATCCAAATAATAATTGCACATAATTTTCCGTTCTAATCTCGAGGTAGCCAAAGGGATGACTCATTTCGAAAAGTCGCCTTGTGAAGCTAGGCCGCACAAAATTACAAGTGCCATTTTCACTAAAAGAAAAAGAGAAGAATTATATGCACAAAATGACGAGGGCACACAAAATTACAAATTCCACTTTCGCAATAAGAAAAATTATGAGCCCGCACAAAACAACAAATGTCATTTTTGCGGTAAATAAAACTATGAGATTTGGGTTAATGTCACTTTTTCCAAATTTTTTTAATATATTATGATATGGATCACAGAAGCTTAAATTCAAATTGAACTGAGGGATTATATACATTGAACCCTCATTCATATAAAGCCTCATAAATATTTTGTGGCATGTACAGTCTAATCTTTTTTTTAGAGAAAAGACTAATAGAAATGTGATGTCTAAGTTACAGTTGACAGTGGAATATTTCCTTCACATTCATGCTAACCTCAACTTTTGAATGACTATTGACCAAGGATTGTTAGTTTGACTTATCAAAATAAGTATTTCACATATGCTAGTAATTGCACCGATAGATGCAAAGAACATCGAAAGCTCAAGAAGTCAAAAACTACTAGCACTGACAGATGCAAAGAACGTAGAAAGCTCAGGAAGTCAAGAATAGAAATGCAAGGAAAAAATTGAAGTGAAAGTTGTATTGAAGTGGTGTCTAATATCAAACCTTGGACCCTCTTGCTCCTGATGTGCAAGATGTAGATGAAAATTCCCATGCTATGTTGCAAGATCACGGTGTTCTGTCGCAAAACGTGCGTTGTTGTGGTACTTTCACCAATGGAAATTGTTTAGTTTTTGGTGATATGACATGATTTAATTTTCCAAATCTCATCCATTCACGACACAAATTTTATGAAACCACAAGAAATTGTCATGTTAAAAAGAAACACAATTAAAGAAACTCTAATAAGGTGCTCTAAGGATTTCTCAACAAATAACTCATGTTTTTTTATCGAGAAGCACAAAACATACCTCCCTCTCTTGATCTTCCATGTCACTCCTTCACTTCATGATTTCTATGGTCTCCATGGACTTCAAAAACCTTTCCAATAAATTATTCATCCTCTCCTGTGTCTATTCAAGGAATTTCAGGTCGCTTTTCGCCATTAGATATTTCTTGCACATCAAAACACTTAGGACAATACTAATCACATTTAGCTTCTTTGCTACTCTACTTGATGCTTAAAATTTGATTACCATTGCTATCTTTTTTTTAACAACTCCGCAATTGGTTGCCTTTCTCCTGCTACGAGGTCACCATTTAAGGGAATTTAATTTTTGACCTACCAAATCCATGGCACTAGCTATATAGTTCACCATTGTTAATTACTTTTAGCAATGGTTGATATATAGATTTTGTGTTTAACTCAGATCTGAAATAACATGCTTTCCTCTTTAAGGCACTTGAGATACAATTCACCATTGTTAATACCTTTAAGTAGTGGTTGATACGAAGATTTTGTGTGTTTAACTAGGATCTAAAATAGCATGCTTTCCTCTTCAAGGCTATTGTCATCTTTGCTTGCCTTCTCCAAGTTGCACCTCGAAAATATTCAACGTGCCACCAAATTTCCTTCCAATATCTACCATGCATTAACCAAAGGTAGTTCCTATCAAATTGAATGTCCTCCATCGTCCAACCATATTCATGAGTGTGTTTCCAATCTGCTCTCCCTTTGAGCAAGCGATTAAATGACATAGAGGAGCTTAAATGTTGATTTAGATTGTTGATGCGAACAATTATATGATGATTTGATCCATGACCATTAACACCATTTTTCTCATATTTATTGATAGAGAATTGATTCAACAAGTCATGACAAAGGTATATAGGATATTTGACTTTGATTGTGCTCCAACTTACCTTGTTCCAAGGTTTCTCCCTTGTTTTCAAGTGCATCAACCATCGTGTTAAAGTGTCGATATACATGATAAAATTATTTCCTCGAAATACTTTATTGTGTTATCCTTTGCAAAATGGGAGTGCTAGGAGTGCTCAGATTTTCCTTGACTTTCCTTACTTGTCTGATAATTATCATTGAGTCACCAAAAACCATTAACTAGTTAATTCCTTTCGATATAGCTATTACTACCCCTTGCCATAAAGCCAAGTATTATGCTTGGTTATTGGTTTAGGTACCCAATCCCCATGCAAATTTTAACATTTTTTATCATGGGGCCCAATATTACCCTCCTACTAATGCCAACATGATTTTTTTAGCTTATTGTTATGATGTAGAATTTTCTCCATAATTAAACCACTATAGAACATTATTGTAAAAAGCACAAAAACCCTATATTATAGTTTATTTTGATCACTGAATAATACATTGAGTCTACTTTAAAGTATTGAGGCTACTTTAAAGTGTAGTGTTCCTTGTCATAAAAATTTTCATCACTGAATAATACATTGAGTCTGCTTTAAAATGTGGTGTTTCTTTTCATAAAAATTTTCCCCCAAGTATTATGTTTTCAATGGTTTGTTATTTATTTTATATATATACGACTGTTCTATTTTCAATTTCCGCACATTCTTCTCTCTCATGGATGATTAGTGTAATAAATAACTGTATAGGAAATTCAAATATTGGTACCATACACAAGAAAGTGAAATAACGATATCCGAAGTTCAAATCTTGGTAATAAATAAATAAGGACGTGAGATAATATATATGAAACCCAAGGGAAATTCCAATGACAATATGTCGCAAATGAAATGTAAAGTGGTTTTGTTCCACCCAATTAAATGTAAAGCATCTATGTTAGCTCGCCAACCCAAATGTTCATGTGAGAAAAAAATTGAATATGGTACAAACATGAAACAATTATCATTTATATTTTTACGGTGTTCATTTTTTTCAAAATTACATGACCTTCTTTGGCTCTCAGGATGAATTTTGGAGAATAGTTCAAACTCATTAACATTTAAAAAAGAAAACAATTCCAATGTAACAAGTTGTCAATGGCTAAGTTAATAATTCTAGTTGATTCAATTATGATGTCAGTCTTAAACTACAGATATTTAGGCCTACAAAGAATCTCGAGAAGCGAGTATAGAAGCAAATTTCATCATTACCGAGGGTAAATGAGGATAAAAGAAAGTCAATAATTCCATAATCTTTCCGCATTCCTCTCCTTTTTGTAAATTTGCCAACTCCATAATTCAATAATTCCATAATTTTTCCGCTTCCAATTGTTGTAGCATTCCTCTCCTTTCTATAAATTTGCCAACTCACGAAGCTTTACTGAACAATAATAGCAAAGAAATGTTAGTGGTGTAATGTTCTTTTACCATTGAAAATACGATCGGGAAAGCGAACAAAATCAAGTTTACGAGAGATTTTTTGGCGTAAATCACATGATATATCATTTGTCGACGCATTTCGAACCAACCAGTGTGATTCATCGTCAGGACAAGTTGAAGAATCAGATCCAACTTTGCATGTTAAATAGTTTTAGCAGAGCCTCCAATGGCTAACTAGACCAACGACTAAATTTGACTAAGGACCAAGGTCATAAAAATAAGTTATTTAATAAATTAAATGGAAGTTAATTATATCAGTTATCTTAGTTAGAGAATTGAGTAATTAATGATTACTCAATGTTTATTGATGGTACTTGAGAATCAGGTTTGGAAGGAACAAGATAATGGTGTGAATTTATTAATAATAATAAAATTTATTTTTTATTATAATTTTAGACCTTAATGGTGAGTTATTTATAATTAAAATTTTAGGAAAATATATTAATAAATTAAAATTTTTAATATTATGAAATTAAAAAAGAAAGAAATAAATTATTTAGATATGTTTTCTAAATATATTTTTTTTAGGGGCTATTTTATGTTCTTAATTATTATTATTATTATTTTAATAGTGGAAAACATATCATAATTTAATTGTCAAACAAATAGTGAGGATAGTCATTATTGATTACTATTCACTAATGTAGGTTGACTCATTATTGTTATTTAAAGAAAACCACGCCACTTGCAATTACCCATTGGTGGTTCGTAGGGGGGAAGATTTCACTCCTGTAAGATGGCTATAAGTCTTGGGACATTAATTTGTTTCCTTACATCCTAAAAAGACAGGCTCCTCGCCAAGCAAAAGTAGTTTTCATAATGAGCAAAAGAAACTTATATATGTGTGTGTGTGTGTTGAAAATGAGTGAACAATGTTATCTCACACATCTGCTTTTTGTTGACGATGTCCTTATATTCCTTAATGGCAGCCATCAAGACTCATCTAACTTCCATGACATCCTCATCTTTTTTTCCCTGGCTACCGGCATGGAAGCAAATCACTCCAAATCTACCATCACCCTCTCAAATACATCCCCCCTAGAAGCCAGAATTTCCCATCAATATTTCCCCTTCCAACATCATCATTTGGAGGATGGCCTCAAGTACCTGGGGTTCCGGATCAAGCCCCACTGCTATAGGATAGCGGATTGGATTTGGCTTGTGAAATTGAGAAGCGGCTGACAAATTGGAACCACAGATTCCTATCAAGAGCTAGTCGCCTTGTCCTCATAAAATCTGTCTTGGAGGCTACCCCCATCTACTGGATGTCGCTAGCCTGGATTCCTAAAGGAATTCTTGCTCGCATTCAGAAGATCTGCTGCAGATTCCTTTGGAATGGTTATAAAGAGGGAAAACCTTTCGCTTGGGTAGGACGGAAGCACATCGCTCTCCATAAGAAATGGGGAGGTTGGGGACTTAAAGATCTCTCTGTTGTTTCCAATGTTTTAAAACTCTGACTCTGGTTCGAAAACGGCCGAGGGTCGGCTCCAACTCCAACTCCGAATCGGTATCGACTCGGCTGGTTTGATTTCAATGACTCGGTTATTGTAAAAAATACATTAATTTTTTTTTACAATTTTTTTATTTTTTATTTATTTTCATTCATGTTTCCAAACACAAAGCTTTATAATATAGAGAGAAGACAACATATGATCAAAGTAGGCTCATGAATATATCCATTATATCAAAATGGCACCCAGTGCACTGTCCAATACAAAATTCATACTTAGCCACCAATGCCAGGATTCTTTTTTGCCTCAGCCTAAGGACAATCAATAGACTACAACAACAATAATACCAATTCCTTGCCCCTAATGAAGTCTCAAAACCCTTGATTTAATTGTGGTCAAGCTCTAGAACAATCAGAGGTAAATATGTATTTATTAGTCCATTGCCAGAACGTTTGGCTTTTTAAAAACATTGTATGGCTCAATCATTGTTTCAATTTTCTAATTCATGCCACTAGGATAACCATACGTCGACCTTGTAATTTTCAAAACTTTCTCACAGTGATATATTACTTTAGGGCTATAAATATGCAATAAACAAAAACCCAACCATTGATATGTAGGAGGCAGAACAACTTTTGACAAATGTGCTTCAGGATTTTTGTCAAAGACCGAGCCAGCCGAGTCATTATCGAGTTGACCGAGTTGTTACTGAGTCAACCGAGTCAATGACTGCCCTGGTAAAAACCCAACCAACTGTTCCATTTCAGCCACCGAGTCGACTCAGCCAGGCATTGGCTCGGTCTGACTCAGCCGAGCTAGAGTCGACTCAGTCTTTTTTTAAAACAATGGATTTTTCACATGCATTAGCAACCAAGATGGGATGGATACTACTCACTACATAGAACCTCTGGACCGAAGTCACATACCACAAATATATTTGGCCATATCATCTTATGGAATGGATTTGTATACCAGACTGGCCTCGTACTGGGGTTTCTATGGTTTGGAAATCTATAATGCACACTATTCCTTTCATTAGAGCGAGCCTCACATGGAGAATAAATGATGGCAATCTTGCCCGTATAAGCATGGATTCGTGGACTGGTGAGTGCATTAGTTACCTCCAGATCTCGTCCACTTTCTAATCAGAGGAACATCAAGGTGATTTCCCAGATAGTAGACATGGAGAATAACTCCATCTTCGAATAGGCATATTCTTCTACTCAAAATCTAGGTATCCATGAACACTGGCAGCAGATCTGGAATGGGTACATAAATGCCCTAAACGAAGCACATGTACGCATTAAGGAGGGCCCCGATGAGCTCATCTGGACCTCGGCTAATCATGGTAAGTAGTCCCCAAAAGTTGGCTATTCAAACCTTCTCAATGAATGCAAACCACCTGTTCTTCTAGACTGGTGGAAAAATATTTGGAAGCTCAAAGCACCTCCTCAAACTAGACTCTTTATGTGGAATGTGCTCAACAATAAGACACCAACCAGAGCAAACCTTATGCACAGATCTCACTATGGACCGCATTGGTTCGTTCTTTGTAAACATGCAGAGGAGACAAATGATCACTTATTTCTATGTGTGCACAACTGTCGTAACAAGTATTACATCTCCTTTCCAATCATGGCAGCTGGCACAGTCCTTCGATTCTTGAAGCATGGAACAACTGGACTGTTGCAAATCAAGATACAAAATCTTTATGTCTTCCTCTCCTTATCTGTTGGTCTATCTCGCTGACAAGGAATGGTATAATCTTCAAAGTAGCAGAGGCACAATGGCCACTCACAACAGCAAAGATTATCGCAGCCTACCATGAAATCCTGGATGAATCCCACTCTACTACAATTCGCTCACACACCTCTGAGATGATTGATCACTCCATACCATGGGCATACTTTTATGGAGCAGCCCAATCACAGGGATGTTGGGGGGGGGGTCATACTATTCCTATCTAAACAACACCATTACAAAATACATCTGGGATTGGGAGAGCGAACGAATAACTATGCATAATTCATCACGTTCAAGCATCTCTTGCATTTTGTACTGACACACTCATGCATTAATCTACAGATCTTCGAAGACTCCAAAATCATCATTAATTGGTTCAATAACATCAATAACTGTCAGGCTCATACTCTTAGGAACATTTTAGACATCATGGAATTCAAGGCACAATTTAACTCTATCACCTGTCAACACATTTACAGGGAATGTGATGAAGATGCTGACAAATTATCCAAGGAGGCCACGACACACCCCAGAGGCCTGTGGATGATTCAGGAACAATAAGTTGCATAATAGTATTAGTATTATCACTGACCCTACATAGATAGAGCATATCCTAGGGCGGACAATCCCTAAATTTTTGGGTTAGTTTACAGTTGATACACAATATCATTATATGTATATATTTATGTTTTTATTCTGCATACTAGACAAAATGAACACCCTGTGAGGTGAATATGTACAACTTTTTTGGGAATGGCTTTAGCCATAACTCATATATTTTTGACAACTACTTTGACTGGCCTAGGCCAAATAGTTATGCATATGCCATTGGCATCTACTATATGTAATTTTTCAATTAATGAAAGATTATGATTTTTCCTTGGGGAATATCTCTCTCTCTCTCTCTACGTCTATATCTATATATCTTATATAATATATAATATATATATATATAGTAATTTTGGATTATTAAAAATTTATAATAAACAATTCTATAATATAATGTAAAATTAAAATGTATTTTTGAGTTTAACCTTTTTTTATTCGAATTTTTTGTTGCAAATATTGAGAGGGGGGTGAATTAGTATTTCTTAGCAATTAGCACTTTTTAACCCTTTTCAGAGCATTAGTTATTATTCAGTTATATTAATGTTCTTCTTCAACAATTATAAACAGTAATCAATAATAGACAACACCATACAACAATTTAGGAATATAAAACAATAGACACAAATATTGTTAGGTGGAAAACCCCCTCCGAATCAAAAACCACTAAATGCTTCACTAGTAATTTCCATTTTCTCTCTTTAAAAGAAATATTAATTACGTCAAATTTTCAACTACAACTGAGGGATGCGTCAACACCCTAATTCACAAGCCACAACCTGTAGGATGCTACTAAATCCTAATATCTTGTTGTAACTAGAAGGACACCCCAATGCCCTATAGATCAGGCCACAACCTGTAGGATGCTATTAAACCCTACTATCTTGTAGCAACCAGAAGGATGCACCAACGCCCTACAGATTAGGCCACAACCTAATGAGTGCCCCAACACTCTATTTACCAGCTATTGTAAAAAATGATTCTCCTCTCCCATGTTAGTTTATCAACCACAACTGAATGGACACAACAATACCCTGTGCAGGCTACTACCTGCCCTAGCACAACCCTGCCACCCTGAAGTGTCCTCAAGCCACAACATGAAGTTGGCTCCAATCACTTGCCTTACACCACCCTGAAGAGTTGGCGTACCGCATTTCACAATTTTCAAACTAGATCCCCCTCTACTCTTAATCAATATAAGAATGCTAAATAAAAGATAACGTTGTACTACTCAAGTTGACCACAATGTTGCTCAAGCCACTGAACAACCACTACTCAAACTATCACTGCACTACACATCAAACCTGGTATGCCAATGTTTCCAACTCAAATTTCTATTATTGACCATTGTACATTGTCTCTAAATGCCATTGTACATCCCAACTAAATCATTGGACTAGCTACCACTACTCAACTGCATATCACTATCACTGCACTGCACAAATGATGAATAAATAAGCATTAGGAGCTCCTAACGTAGATTTCCACATCACATAACCACACACCCTGTATTGGTGAAAGTGTCAAATCCAAATGTCTGATAATGGATGCCATAGGTCAACCCTATGACCTGCTACCACTACTCTCAAGCTTTGCCTACAGAGATCTACAAAAATATGTTCCTACATAACTGAGCACTGCTCACAATCTTCTATTCATTGTTACAACAAGATGATGTGCCCTCAGAAACCTATTACCTTGTAAGGTAGCAATCAAGTTATCCTAGGTTATCATAGACATTATCAATAAATTGTTATGTGAGTCAAACATCATGTTGTATGTAGAGTGTCAAGTCTATTCAAAATCAAAATATCAACATATGTGTTATGTTTAGTATGTTAAGTCTACTCACACTAAGTCAGGGTCAAGAGTTATTAAGGCCTATCTATATACTAAGCCAATTGACAATCACCAAGGGTACATCACTCATCAAATCAAGTCAACACAAAGATAATTGCAACATAGTTAAGTTAACTTAGCTTATATAATTGATCATTTTTTTGTGTAATTGTCATATTGCATGAGATATCAAATCTAATCTTAATGAGTCAAAATCAACGTATCAATGTTCATTCAAGTCAAGTTAATATGACGAGTTAAGGTATCAATTCAAGTGGTAATTACATAGAGAGTTACCATAGCAATGAATTCAAGTTAATGTGATGAGACAGATTTATTTAGCAGGGTTACATTCACAAGGAAGTATCACTCATCAAGTCAAGATAGCAAATAGTCACAAGAGCAAATATATCATTCTCAAGTCAAATCAAAGACATATAAAATCAATTGACAATCACTCACAAGTATATGCTATTTATCAAGTCAAGTCACAAGTTTGATGAGACATATCTATATACCAATAAAGATGCTACAACAGGGCTACCTTTCTTAAGATACCCATAAGGATATGTCATGTCAACATACAATCATGTCAATTGTTGGTATTATTTCATTGTCATCCTTTTCTTATAGAAATCCATCATTTGTCTATCATTTTCTCCCATAAACCCCTCATAGTCCATTGAAATTGATTAATCAAAGCATGATAGTTGTTATTTTACATTAAATTTAATTTGTGAATTTTTATGTTAAAAATTAGAAATTTTCAACAAAATTATAGGATGTCATGACTTCCTATAATTGGTTTATGATGTGACACGTGGCATGGCAGGAAAATCAAAACAAAGGATAGGAACGTGATCTAGGATGTACATACATGGTGAAATTTCTATTCAACAGCAAATCTAGAGCTCCTAGATACATGGTCAATGCTGGTCAAACCCAGTGTTTTTGGTCACAAAAGCAGAAAAAAGCTAGAGTTACCTAGACTGATTTCATTTTGTTTGGAAATCAATTAAGATTAGGAAAAAAACAAAAATCACCTTTTTGATTGTAAAAGTAGAAACATCTGCATGATAATGTATGTACATTCGATTATACACTAGAGGGAAAGTTAGTGAACAAAGGATAATAGACAAGCAGATTAAAAGGACTGCGTATTGTTTCCAAAACATTGCTCTTGCATGTGATTTGATTCCAGAACTTAATTACAGGCATCGTTTCATCATTACAGTGCTTATGCGTTAACGTTTTCATCACTTGAAGTTTCCTAAGTGTGACATTGAAGCGTGGACGAGCCGTACGTATAGATTGGTATACTTTTATTTTCATTTCCATAGCGTTTTCAAATATGAATAGTGTTGAATAGCGTTTGATGTTATTTTCTTGTCTGTGAGATTATTGATTCCATTAGAAGTTCTTGCAAGTATTATTGTATGATTCATGGTGATAGTTTGAGAATTCGATTGCTAGATTATTGAACAAGATCTTGTAAAAGATTTGATCGACCATTGAATTTCGAAGTATCTCTATGGACTCTGTTTTCATGCATTTGAGTTTTAGTGTGCTTAAAAGAGTTTTTGGTTTTCATGAACGCTTAGTGTGTTAGCTAGAAAGAGCTTTTGTGAATGATATCCTTGTAAGAGGGTTGAAAACTCAGACTAGTAACACGCTGTTCTTTAGAACAATTAATTAAATTAGATGATCTGAGTGTTAAAGTGTGAAATGAAACATATTTCAATCTCCTGTAAAGGAGTGTTGTAGCCTGTCACAGTAGACACTTAGTTAGGTAGATGAGATCCTTTTAGGTCTATAGACTTTAGACATGTGCCTCTAAGTTTACCTACCTTAGTTGACATTAAATTTAGTCTAATCTAGCACCCTAGATTAACCACTACATCAATATATAGTTGTCACTTACAAGTATCATATTATGTAATTGTTACTTCACTGAAATGTCAATTACAATAATATATAAGACCATGGTTTTGTCTAGATCTGAGAGTCCAAGTTAAGGTAAAATTGTCAATTGTCATGTCATAAGTCATAGGTCTTTGTCACATTGTTATTGCCTATAGTGTTGAGAATCCTATAATAAGGATGACTGTAATAGACCTTAAAACACACCCTACATCCTTGCTTGAAATAGGTGTGGATGTCGCCTAAAAGGAGCATAGACTCTCTCTATCCTCTAGAATTTCCTCGCTGCCTTCAAAGAGAAAACATGAATGTTCGTTGCCCTAATGTAGTGCTACAGGTTTGTGATGTAGTGAAAAGTGCTTGGATCAATCTCAATACAAGGCCTAGATCACTCAAGCTACCCTTGGATTTGCCATAGAGAAGTGACAACACACTAATGGAGGCTTCTTGGTTTGATGCCCTAGGAAAAACAGAAGAGCCCTAACCGTAGAGATAACAGGGCCAAAATATTTTTCCAAAAATATCTTGCAACCAACACCAAATCACATGAAACACATACCTACAGAGACCGAGTTAGAGGAGGAAAAAACTGTAGGCATTTGAGAGTAGTTTACGAAAAACAAACTCGCTGCCCTAACTTCTTGAGGTAGGTCAAATATCACAGAAGTCAACGAAAATTTCAGAGCTAAATCATCTGCTTGGTTGGTGTGATTTGAAGGCTTAAAGATCTTCCTTTTATAGCTTTTGGTAGCCTAATTAGGGGCTTCATTAGGTAGGATTTTAGGATGTTTTAAAAACAATTTTCCTTTTAATAAGATTAATTTAATTTAGTAGTTATTATTGAATTGTTTGTTTAAGCCTTAAGGAATTGGTGTACTAACCCTTATAAATATTTGTCTAGAAAAAAATTCAATTCCACTAATATTTTAAAATCAATGATTGACTTAGTGCATATGATCTTATTGTGAATTCAATGATTGGTTTATTGTCTTTGGTTCTTGGATTATGTAAATTATATGTGGTGAGATTACAATGATAAAAAATATCATATATTGACAATCGTAGGAGGTGTCATGTCACGACCCCTTGGCGTTTTAGCCCAGAAAATGGGGTCACCAACTTAGATCGTGAATATCTCTCAAACTAGGAGGCCTCTTGAGGCATACCACATATAAAAAAACATATTTTTGAGGAGAATATAATGACATAAATTTCCGACCCAAACTCAATTATTTGTCCTACAAAAATCCCTCGACAAAGTTGGGGTATATCCTCAGTCCAAGGAATCCAAACCCTGGGACTTGGTTTTTCAACCATCTATAGTATAGCTTCCATCTTGATGTAATCCAACAATTAATAAGAAGCATTAATTAACCATTTGACAATAGTGACTGGTGTTTTTGGTCAATGTCAAACCCAACCAAATCCATGGGTTGACATCAATTACAACACCATCCAACAATCTCCCCATTTTTAATTGATAGCAACACATGTACTCCTCCTGTGAGTAAACCTCCCACTGGCATCATGCTTCACCTCCTTCTATAGATTTCAATCTGCTTCTCAAGTTTTTCTCTACCCCTTTGACATCAATGGAAAACGGTTATTGCCCCTGAGAATTTGTTTGTCAATCATAAAATTGTGCCATATACTTATGCATAGACTCCCCCCTCTACAAACTTCAAGGCTTCAACAAGCCATATTTTTCAAAATAATGATTCACCTAATGAGTCATCCTGACTTGATTCCTGACAACCTGTTATGAATCCTGAAAGCATGACTGTTGGGACTTTCTTGTCTTTCTACACTTTTTGTTGATCTTATACCTATTCTTCCTATATTTTTTCATCCTATATTTGTTTCCTCTTCCAAACCTTTTTATTCGCATCATCAATATTCATGATTGATTCCATTTTGTTTCTATAGCAATGAGCTATGTGTCCATAATTGTGACACTTGTAACATTCCATATCTGGATGGTACCTGCATTCTTGAGATATGTGTCCATGATTATGACATTTAAAGAATTCAATGTCATCCATAGAATATGCCATCTGATATCTGTCTCGAGAACCTACAAATTTGCTTCTAGGGTTTTGTAGATAATAGTTGTACCTGCCAAAAATTTCACAATCCCTAGCCATATGTCCATAGTTAGCACATAAAAAGAAATAACCATTAAATAAATGTAAGCACCTGAATAGTTCATTTAGATGTGATGGTCCTTGATAGTTGTATATATTAATAACTTCACAATCCCTAGCCATATGTCCATAGTTAGCACACGAAAAACAATAACCGTTAAATAAACAAACATACCTCAAATATTTTTCATTCTTCTTTGGAGGTGGTGTTGTATTCTGTTGTCGACCTTTGTTCTTGACCACTTTGGTCTTGTTCTTTGGAGTTATGAAATTCTTCTTTTGCTTTTCACTTTGATAAACTTCCTTCCTAGAATCATCCTGTGAAGATGTGGAGCTTGTACCTTCATCAACTAGATATTTACCATAAGTTAATTGCCTTCATTTTTTCTTCTTCATTTGTCTTATGTTGTAAGTGTTCATTTTGTGATCCCTTGATTTTTTCGATCTCATCACGGGTTGCATCAACTATTCCTTTCTTTTGAACAAGGTCTTCCCGAAATATGCCCTTCAACAATTTCCTTCTTTCTTCCTCTTCTTCAACCTGTAGCTTGATAAGAGAGGCGTTTTTAACTTCTTTGTTGAGTACATGTATTTGTTCCTTTTTCTTCTCAATCTCAATCCTAAGCCTGCTTAGTTCAGCAGAAGAGGTTTCCAATTCCTTTTTTTTGGTCAAATGCGGAATTGTATATTTGATCAGATTCCTTCCTTTCAATTTCTGCTTCTTGCATCTATTGTTTGAGCCAGCTAATCTCTGCAAAAGGCATGTCAATTTGTTTCCGTTGTTGTTGGAATTCTCTCTTGAGGTCTTATGTCTCTGTATTCTCAACTTCTTACAATTGAGTTCTAACATTGCTAATCATCTTCTCAGACTCTTCATTTCCTTGATGAGTTCTTTTGTTGTCTTAATTTATGCTTCGAAAAATGTTATCTTTTCCTTTTGAATTTTTAGTTCCTTTATCACCTTGATCACTTGATTTTGAAACTATGTCTTAGTCATGTCTCCAATTTCTTCATCATAATAAGAAGTATTCAAATTTTCAATAACATCTTGACCTGATTTTTTTGTTGAATAGAGATTATGAAGCTTTTCCCAAAGAGCTTTAGTTGTTGAATATTGACCATCTTTTAGTTTCACAGAATTTGGAAAAACATTCAAAATTGCATTCATGGCCTTTGAATTGTACCTTTTAGCTTCATCGATAGACGTGTTTCAAGAAACAAATAATTCCCATACTCTATGTGCCAGCAAATATACTTCCATCCTGGATTCCCATATCTAGTAATCATTTGCATCAAAATCAGGGCTTGGTACACAAAAATCATGTTCTTCATATTTTGTTGTACCTGTGCCTTCCTTTGAAATTCTTACGACATGATTCCTTGACTTTACCATCTGTATGCTATGAAAACTTCCTTCCAGTGGTTAAGTTGTTACTAAGGGAACCAAGCTCTGATACCAATTTTTGGAAATACTGAGAGGGGGGTGAATCAATATTTCTTAGCAATTAGAAGTGTTTAATCATTTTCATAGCATTACTTATTCTTCAACTATTATTAATGTTCTTCTCCAATAACTGTAAATAATAATCAGTAGTAGACAACACCATACACCAATGAAGGAATATTAAACAATATACACAAATATTTTTAGGTGGAAAACCATTGAACGCTTCTTTAGTAATTGTCTTCTTCTCTCTTTAAAACAAATATTAATTACATCAATATTTTAGCTACAACTGAGGGATGCGTCAACCCCTTAATTCATAGGCCACAACATGTAGGATGCTACTAAACCCTGATATATTGCTACAACAAGTAGGATGACCCAAGACCCTGTAGATCATGCCACAACCTGATGAGTGTCCCAACACTCTATTTACCAACTGCTATCGGAAAAGATTCTTCGCTACCCTATTAATTTATTATCCACAACTTAATGGATGCCAAAATGCCCTATGTAAGATACTACCTTGCCTAGCACCACCCAGCTGCCATGAAGTTTTCTCGAGCCACAACCTAAGGGTGACTCAAATCACTTGCCTTGCACCA
>APFE030086107.1:0-13533 GCA_000404065.3 Pinus taeda
ATTTGCAGCAAACTAATTCATGTATTTTTAATTTATGCATTTGCAATACCTTAAAGAAACTAAAGCCATTGTATGTATGTGCATTTTACTTATTTAATTTTCTTCTCATTTCTATTATACTATTATAATAATTTCCTTTTTCTTCTCATTTCTTTGATTATAAGGTTTAAAGATTTTGAATATAAAATTTATGGAAAATTTCTAGCTGCTCCCTTAACCATATGGGGAGTATAAAGTTTTTTTTTTGTCAAAATTGTTTGTGTGACTTTAAAGCATTTTTTTTTTTTTAATTTAAATATATTTTGTCCATTCATGTTTGGTTTTATATGCAATATTAATGACTGAAAAATCATTAAAAAGTTTATCCTAGAGGTTGAGAGAGAAAATTGATAGTTAAAGAATGTATTCCTTAGAGGAAACTAATCTCCAGGCATCCATCTTCGTATTTTCCAAAAAATATAGTTTACTCTAGAGAATTAAATGATTTAAAAGATGTTTCCTTTTTACTTGCACAACCAATTATGTACCTAGCACATACAAATATATTTTCGTAGTGTGTGTGTCCCCTATAGAATAAATTATATTCATTGTTATTTTGAAGACAATAATGATCAACTAAACCTCCCAAGGGTTACATTTTCTCTATCCATGGCTTAATGTATTCCACATCACTTCCATATAGCAAGAAATCACTCAACACGACTACACAACCTATCATAAGAACATTTACCAAATTGTCTTTAATAAAAAAGAGTTGAAAATGGGACCATTTTGGCATGGCTCTTTATAACTTTTACAAAATTGTGGGAAATGAAACCATTTTGGCATGGATTCTCTCCTTATGACCTTACTCTAAATTTTGTTCCTCACTCAATGGAAAATATGTAAAACATATTCTCTTCGACAACTCTAATCAGCAGGGAATATCATCAATATTTTCAATGTAATTGAAAACCCTCGCTTATTTCATCTATAGTAGTATGTCCCCTTATAACTTTTAACATAATTGATAAATATAACTCATTTCATTTTTGTCACATCCAGGGAATCCTCTTTACAAAGGGAGGCATTTGTAGAAGAGTGAGTGTAGAGTTCCTTCCTTTTATATCATGAAGAGATTTTGTCACATCCAAAAGGCATTTGTACTTGTTTAACACACCCAAAATTTGATCCTTTAACATTATGATGTTTAGTTCTAATGAAAACAACATTTTTAAAAGCTCGTGTTTGAAGTTAACCATTATGTAACTCCCATTGAACTTGTGCTACAACATATGATGTCTTCTAGTTGCTTTGAATGACAAATATGATAGGAATCGATAGGACTTGGGCCACGATAGTTTTCCTTCTACATCAAAATTACTCGAATAATTCTCATGATGTATTTTGTTATTATGAAAATAATTTAATCCATGGAAGGATTTCCTAACTCTTGAATAGTGGTGACAATATATGTGTTTGTGTACCCTAGTATTGCTTGTATGAATGTACCTATGAGAACTGCTTGCTAAATTTTCCTTACATATATGTTATTTTAAATTCCCTATGTTGGAATGAGGGCACCTGAACATGAATTTAGAGTTAATCCAAAAGGAACCATATGATCCATAACTTGACACTAAGCTACTACATTTAGAATATGGGCTCTCACTTCTCTCATTCTTCTTTCTAGAAAAATTTTATTCCTTTCAATTAGCAATATTTGAACTTTCTCACCTGTATCTATTGCACCTTCTCTGGTAGCCACCATGCTTACATGACATTCCTCCTTCAATTATTGTACAAGCATAACAACTACTACTGTGACTGCATTGTCTACAAGTTTTGACTACATATGTTTGGTTTACCACACATACATGGCAATAATTGGTCATCTAAATTGTTAGAAGACAACAAAAAATACTAGAAATGATAAGTATTTTGTAGCTTCAATTTCATTATTATAATATATTGATGTATCTCTTGTTTGAGCTCTTGTACAAGTAAATAATATAAGTTTCTACCAAGTGTAAATAAACCCAACCTTCAGGATTCTGTAAATATTATCGTGATGTTATGCAGCAAAATTCAAGAATAAGACATGATGTAATACGTGTAGCCCTTTCCGTCATTCTGTCAATATTATTGTGATGTTATGGAGCAAAATCCAAGAATAAGACATGATGTAATATGTGTAACCCTTGCTTATTGGACTCGATACATAACCTTGTTGTGACAATTATGTATATCAACATCCATGCTTTATAATTACATTGTGATAGTACAGTGAATTCGAAATAAACATGTGGCATGTTTGGTAACTATTTATTTAATCATATGGTATCGAAACATTATTACAAATAGAAAAGGAACATGTTTAGTAGGTTGTGCACATGAAGTACATATTTGGTAACTATTTATTTACTCACGTGGTATCCAAACTTTATTACAAATAGAAAAGGAACATATTTAGTAGGTCGTGCACACAAAGTACACCATAACCAAGAAAGACCTCCTTTGAGTATGTAGCATATACGTTCCATAAGACTATGATATATATCAGTCACATTTTTCAACAATCACTACAATACCACCTTAGGAAGTTAAAAGGGTCCTCCCATTAGCAAATACAAAACCAACACCACAATTTGGGAACCATGAAATCTCCTACAATAAGTTTTTCTTTACAAGGCATGTAAATAAGCATGATTAAATTTTACATCTTATTCCTTCACAGTTGTTTATTACGTGTTTAAAGGAAGGATTAAAAACCTAGAAACCCTACATTCAATACACATGTCTCTATTTAAACATCAAAATAATATATTCATATTTAAAATTAAAGTGCCTCTAATTAACCCAAGTTACCTAATTATTGGCAAAAATTCATTGTGAAGGCTAATATGGGCGTTTTAAGGTTTAGTGCCATACTATGGAAGTTTTCTCCTTTGGATTACTTTGTAAGCTTATATCAATATGTGTTGGTTACAATAGAAATTCACCTTTGCATGTGATGTGAGGTTTTGTCAGAGTACCTAAGATAAACTGGCTAAAGTCCTCTATCAAGACTACCATGTGTAGCAGACCTGCATTTTTTTATATGACTTTGGCAAGACACAATACTTGATGGGGGAGCTCTTGACCCAACGAGACCTTAGGTTGACTTTAGGTCCAAGGGTTCCCAACTGGGAAACAACAACATTGTTCACTAACAGGAGAGCCTCATTGACAAAATTGAAAAATTGGAGCACTTTTCTAGTTTGGAGTGATCTTCACAAGGAAAAATGGTTGTGGAGTCACTAGAGAAAACCCACTTTTGTCTTTCCCAGTAATAAAACCATTATGAGTATGATTCAAAAATTCATAGTCTCATAGGGTTCAAGAGCATTGATTTGATAATCAAAAGGGTTTGTTTTTTCCCTTGGGAAAAATCATAATTTTCTATTATAAATGGAAAATTACATGTTGTAAATGTTGGTAGCATATGATGTATGTGTGTACATAGCCATCAAAATATATAGGTCTATACATAATTACCCACTAAGGGTATGCCTTTAGATTTAGTAAATATTTATACAAAAATTAAAAATGTTTGCTTTGCAAATTTTTATATATATATTAGGATCATAAAAACTGTGAAAATTGGGGCCTGTCAGCCCTCTGTTATATTTGGTCTTTGTAAAGCTTGTGACAATACTGGAAGAACTCTCCCTGCCTCTGTTCTTGGATAAACCATTGTCATCTGGGTTGATTCGCTGCCTCCTTGGAAAGCTGATCCATAGCCTAGTTGTGCTCCATGTAAATGTGGAAACAGGTAATTTGTTCAAATTGTGATTTTAAAGGCAATGAATCATCCAAAATGTTCCTAAGAGAAGGCACATGACATGCAGTTGTGCAAGAGAACCAATTAAAGATGATCTTAGAGTCCCCAAATATCTAAATATGTCTACAATTATGTGCCAATGTAAAGTATAACAAATGTCGGAGTGAGATGAGCTCAGCGAAATTGTTTATGCTAGCACCAAACCCCATGCAGTTCAAAAAGAGTGACTGTCTAATAAATGGAGAAGAATACCCCACACCCCTGGTCTTGGGCAAATCCGTCGAAGTATACCCATGGATGGTCATGATTGATGGCTTCAAGGGTTATGGTGTGAGAAGGTGGGGACTGTTCAACATCTAGTATTTCATTGAAATTATTGATGATTCTAGTGATTACCAAAGGCCACCAAATTTGCAGATTGTTAAACATGATGTTGTTTTGACTTAACCAAGCATGACATCATATAATCAGGGGGAGATTTTGATTCTTCATGTTGGGGGAAGCTTTCCACAAGTCGTTCCGTGCCTCATTGGTGTTTCACCCTTCCCAACGTTGAGATATGTCCAAAGAGGAGAGGACTTGCTCCCAAAATGTGTCGTAAGGTTCTGCAGAATAGGAAGAGATGATCATTCGATTCCTCGTGCTATTGACGAATGACACACCAAGAAGAAAAAAAGTGTGATCTCTTCATCAAGTTGATACTTGTAGGAGTTTTATTCATGATGATATTCCACATAAAGAGTTGAGTTCATGGGGGAGCCTTAAGTTTCCAAGTGCTCTCCACGACCCCTCCAGAAAAGGGGGCTTATGCGCAACATGTATAATTCGATATCTGATCTTGGGAGAGTATACTCGATGAGCTGTCAAAGCCCATATGAGATCATCGTCGTGATTAGATATTCGTACATGTGATTCAGATAACACATTTATGTACTTCCCCCAATCTTGTATGCACTGATCTCGAATGCCTAGTGTAGTTGCAAATTTCCAAGCTTGTAGGAAAATAGTAGTGTTATGTTGATCTACTATTTGTGCAATCGTGGATATGTCCCTACCATTTAGGAATGAAATAAGTTCTGGAGGAAGTCAATATAAGTTTCCAAAGCCTATCCATGATTTAGATCCAATGCAGATTGTTGTTCCATTATTAATTCACCAAGTGAGGCCATTCCTGATGCTCGAGAGAGTTTGTAATACAACCATCAAGATGATAGAGATACCATGTTTGTTCCAAGATGGAAGGCGAACCCAATCCATGAGGTTATGGGGCCAAATGTATTTATTGATGACCACAACTTTCCATAGACTTTTGAGCTTTAGGAGTAGCCATCCCAATTTGGCAGCCAATGCATGTGAAAATGCTGGAAGGTATTTGAGGGCCCATCGTCCCAATTTCCTGGGCAATGCAATACAACTCGATATCACCCAAGTGAATGACTTCCCATCCTTGTGTCCATTCCATAGAAATTTGGAGCATATTTTTTGTATTGTCAAAAGTATGCCTTGAGGAATCCAAGAAAGGTACAACTACTAAACCATAGTGGCTTCCAATACTGATTTGATAAGAACTAGCCTCCTAGCTCTAGATAATAATTGGTGGTTCCAACTAAGCAACCTTTTTTTTACACCTTAGTCATCAATATAGTCTAGTCAGCTATTTTTTATCCATGGGAGTTTATCTGAAACGCCAAATATTTAAGTTCATCATCCAATTGAAAACTTTGGAAGGGAAACTGCTGATAAGCATGTATGGATTCCTGAGGAGAGCAAGCTGTGAAGGTGATGGTAGGCTTTGTTCTACTGGTTTCCATCCCAGTAGTTGTACAAAAAAGTTGTATGATATCATAGAAATTATTGAAGTCTCGGATGCCACTGATGATAAAAATAACACATCATCAACGAAAAGAAGATGGGATAAAATACATTGACCAGTGATCTTGAGCCCCAGTAGTCACCCAACTCTTCTTTCCTCTAGGATTAGCTTGCTTAGTCATTCCATGACAAGCAGGAAAAGTAATGGCGATAGTGGACAACCATGTTTGAGGCCCCTCTCAGCATGGAAGAAATTGGAGACTGATCCATTTATAAGTACACTAAAGGAGACAAGTGAAATGCAGCACATAATCCATCAGATGAAAGGGATGGGGAATCCAAGGTGTGTGAGAAACATCCTTAGATAGAAATAGCTAACTTGATCAAAAGCCTTTGATAGATCGATTTTTGAGAATGGATCCTTTTAGATGCTTCAATTTGATAGAATGGAGAGCTTCCTTGATGTGCCAATGGCCTCATGGATCTGTCGATTATGGAGGAAAGAAAAATTTTCATATGAGATGTTGGCCGAGACAATAGGCTTGATACAGTTAGTAATGATTTTGTCTATAATTTTGTATAAGTAGTTGCAAAGGCATATGGGTTGGAAATCATTGAAGGATTGAGGGGAGTCCACCTTAGGGATGAGGGAAATGAAGGTGGAATTGGTGACCTCATACATGTGCCGTGTAATCCTACATTCCTCAACAACCTTGAGTAGGACCATGCCTAAAGTATCAAAAGAAGGTAGATAGAATTCTATAGACCATCCATCAGGGCCTAGTCTTTTATGCTTCTTGAACCATTTCAAGGTGCTCTCCAATTCGCCCATAGATATAGGTTTAGTGAGTTCTTCAGATATGTCAGGGTCAACATACCAAGGGAAATGATTAGCAATACAAATGATTTCTGTGAGCAAAATCCCAACTGGAGCCTTGAAAATATATTGGAAACTGAATTTCCCAAATGATCTAGTTGATGGAACATTTGAGCATATTGTCCATGATCAGTAGACATTTTCCAAATGGTGTTACAAGCTTTCCTTCCTTTGGCATAATTGTGGAAGAATTTAGTATCGTCATTCCCTTCCTTCAGCGAGATGGATTTGCTTCTAGGTCTCCAAGTCTCTTCTCGGTCCCATAGAATAGTTGACCTTTAGGCCTCTACCTCAGTGAGGGTAGATTTAGCTTCAACTGAGATGAATCCATGACCTTGGTCATCCATAAGATTGGCAAGCTAGTGCTCAATTGCACAAAGAGTCTGGTTGTCTCTAGATCATTTAGATTTGGCCCATTGAATGGAGATATTTTTAAGTTCCATGAGGTTTCGACAAAATCCTTCAACTAGGTGCTGCCTTTGGGAAGGAGGTTGGTCTCTCCAAAAATCGGTAACCAATTTGTGATATTTGGGGTCCTATAACGAGGTCGAGTTGAACATGAAGGGTGCTCCAGGCTTTAGGGATGGACCAACTAGTTCCAAATAGATGGGGGAGTGATCAAAGACACCCCCAAATCCAAGCCATTGAAGAAAATTGGAGAGGGTAGCAAGCAAGTCCTCTTTGATGAGAAACCAATCCAATTGCCTATGCAAAGTAGCATCACCAATTCTCCTATTATGTCATGTCAGTTTCTTTTTGTTCATGGGGATCACCACCAGATGATGTCGTTCCAGGAGATGTTCTATATATTTTGGTAGGGGATCTAGCTGTGTATGATGTCCCAAAGAAATCTCATGATGAATAGTGAAATTGAGGTCTCCACCCAAAGTTAGGTTATTAGAATTCATCAACGACAGTTGCAATTGGTGATTCCAGAACTCCACCCTACTATGATATGATGCATATACATTGATGATATGAAAGTTCTTTCCCATCTCTGAGGAAAAGATATCCATTCCTAGGAATCTAGGTCCCCCCCATACAGAAATAGGGTTGATGGATCGAGTATTAATGCCTAGTTCAATACCCCTGGATCATCCATTGACATCTAGGCATGAAAGCACAAGCTAGACATCATAGAGTGAAGAATCTGGGAAACCTACTCTTCCTTCCCGAGGGTTTCTTGTAAATAAATTATGTCAAATGGCTTTGTATCTAGGAGCCTCTTGAGGGATAGCTTTTTAGCAACGCTAGCAAACCCTCTGAAGTTGAGGGCCAACCACTTCATGGATCATCTTGATTAAGGATGTTATTTCCTTTAAGAACCCTATCAATTGTGGTCTATTTGCCTAGGGCCACATCTACCCTGACAAGAAGGATAGCTCTCAAAATCCTGAAGGGTTCCCTCAAGTGGGTTTTGTCTCAATAGAGAGGGAAGAGAGACCTTATCAGGATGGTCTAGGAGGGATGGATACCCGGGGTCAGAGGTTATATGGATGTGAAAGTTGAGAAGTGGTGGAGGGATTAAGTGAAGTGATGGAGTCAGCTCCAGTAACAAAGAGTGGGGTAGTGGAGAAGATAGCAGAAGGATGATCGAGTAGGCATGTGAGAGGGAATGTGGACAAGCTAGAAATGGATGCATATGAAACATGTAATTGTTGTGAAGTGCATACAAAAGAAACAAAAGAATAGAGAAAAGGAAGAGTACTCGTGGAGTGAGTAGCCACTGCAGTAGTCTGAGATCTCATCATGGACGGAGATGTAGGCTGCAGAGAGGCAAAACAAGTTGGTAGACAAGTATCCCCATACATAGCAATCAGACTAGTAGCATGAGGAGGTTGTTCTTCCACTAGAGGATCTTTAGATTGTTGATTCTTAGTGCCTTTTTCTAATGAACAAGTCACTGACAGGACAAGGGAACACTACTTATATAGCTTCCCTACCTTGTGACACCTTCTACACTTGAAGGGGACTCCCTCATAGTCTAGGGTTTGTTTGCAAGTGAAATGATTCTAGTGCAAAGTAATATTTTCCCCCAATCCTTCTCTAATGTCAAGGTCAACTAGTATGTAGGCCATAGATTTGTTGTTAGAAGTTGCATATGACAGATCATGATCCAAATAGGTACCCAGTGCATTTTTGATGCGAATAAATATGTCCTCTAACAAAAAGTGCAGGGGTAGCCTTAGAAGACGAACCCAAATCGGACCAACACCCAACTACTCCCGTTCTGGATTGAAGAGGGGGCCCCATTGTTTTAGAAGAATAGGGTCCGTTTCGATATGCCAGTAGTGGGGGAGTATCCAATCTATGTATTCTTCTTGGTGGAAATTGAGGGCAAATAATCCTCGACTTAGAATGGTGATCGACATAATTTCGTTGAGTAAAGTGCCAAAAATCTCGAAGGCCCAGAGGCGAAGCCTCTTAGCCGAATATGTTCTTCCCCTCATATGCCACACTAGAACCCTATTGGCGGTATTGACCACTTTTCCCATAATGATACCTTCCACAAATCTAAGATTGATGTCCTTGCTCAAGGTCTGGACACACTTACTCTTCTTAGCCTTACTAGTCCATGGAACATCTGGACGGCCCCGAAAGGGGTCCCGATTGCCTTGTGAGACTTCTTGTGGCGAAGGGGAGGAGTTCCAAGGGTTAACTGCCAAAATATTGAAGTTGTTAGGGGGAATAGGAAAACTGCCCTAAAAATAGGTAGGGCTATCGTTGTTGTCTGGTGTCGAGTGATGGATAGAGGATATCCCAGATTGTGACAACCCTAAAGAAATGGGAATACGAGATGATGTAGGGTGAAGGGATGCCTCAGGAGAAATGGAATCAAAGGTAGGGGAGGGTGCAATGCAAGCGGCAAGAAGGTTGAGCGTAGAAGGAGAGAGTGGAGGGTAGTCAAGCCTAGGAGATGCAACGGGGGGAGTAAAAGCTGGCAAGTAGGGCACTGATGGCCTAGAAAGATCAGTGATAGACAGTGGGCTTGTCTACACGAGAAACAATGTTCAATGAGGACCAGAATCTGACACACTATGAGGAAACATCCAAATCAGCTCGTTGGGATTTAGGTCGACAAAATAATTGACAACGTCTAACTCCATTCTAATAGCTACAGATAGAATCGGGGATGAAGGTAACAATTGTAGAACGGGTAGCGATCTAGTCCTCAAGCTGTCATGATGAGCTCCTCACTGTAGGAAAATGGCAAAAACAACGATGGCGATAGGAAAACATTGGATTGCCTATTATCCTAGACCCTGTGATGCTTCAGTGCAGAGCGCCATCTTCCTCTCATATCATAGTGGCGAATTCTTCATCATCAGATTGTATTTTCATCAAAAGGGTTTGTTGTTGTAAAAGGCTAATGATATAATCTTGGGACAAAAAAATACTTCCTAAAATGACTCAGTTTTGATGTAGAAACTCAGAATGGAAACTAATTATATATATGTTTGACCTCCTCAAGTTCTGGAAGAAAAATATTGGTAGAGAAATTTGTGTTAATATAAAAATATACCATTGGATTTTCTTGTTTAGCGTTCCTATGTCTAGATTCGTAAGTGTTATTACTACGAATTATGAAACAATTTCGCCAACAGATGTTGTGAAGGGAACTGTTGAATGCATTTGTTTTGTTTACTTTATTTGAAAATGTTATTACAACTTCTTAGATAGTCGCAGTGTATTTAATTGGGATGCATAAATAACGATATTCATTGTAATGGACATTTCTTTCATAATTATATCAATTTTGTAAACTTATTGCACTGATCAAAATATGTTATTAACCTACTTTATAAACCAGTTGAAGTAAAGGAAAATTTTCTCGAGTGGTTTTAACATATTCTAGAAAGCAAGACAATGCCCAAAGTGAATGATACTCAAAATGATGTGACATTATCTACTTCAATAAAAGTTGTTACACCCACAATTCCTAATATGGTCTTTAAATATATATTATTTTTGAACCAAGTTTTAGAGAATGATAAAATAATTGTTTTCATACACTATTTCGAAAGAGTTAATGTGAATCTCAAACCAAAACATACAAATAGAAAACATGAAAACATTACATATACAATATTGTTATTTCCATAAACGAAAAACAGTAATCATGACACTCGATGCGATGACTGGATGTGATGATTGCATTTCAAATATCTCTCAACACTGTTATGGAATGAATTCGTGAAGAAGTAAATACAAAAAAGTCACATGCATTCTTCCATACCTATGCTTACAAATTTTGATCTATCTATCAGGATTTTGCTCAAGCTTTTTACAATCCCTTAATAAACACTAAATGTACATCAACACAGGAATTAGTGTGAAGGAATGTTTAGGATATGCTATATTTATTATATTGTGATTGAAATTATAATTAGCACATCCACCTAAAGTATCGTTGGTGAGTGTTGATAGGTAGCAAATGCAGAATATAAATCAGTTCCATTTGGAGAATGGATGGTGAAGTCCCTTGGTGTGGACCAAATCCAACTCCATTATAATTTTGGGCATGGATTTTCTCAACTGCTTGGTCAAGCTTGACCATGTAATTGCACTTCAGGACAACCATACAATGGCTGAAATAGTTAGCATTTCCTTCTTCCACTTGCTGGAATAGTTGGCACTTTGGCTTAAGAACACATATGTGGAAGGAGTTGTTGGATAATAGTTAGAAATCAAATGAATTCATTGTTGAAAGGTGGGAATTAAAAAGGAAGACAATGATTTGATGTATACCACTATCTAATCATGTGTGTTCCATCCAATTCCATGACAACTACAACTATAACTATAAAAAGACATTGACTACATCCCATTCCATCATTCTCCTTTTTCTATGCAAGAAAACTTTGTTAATTTTACCATTATAAAATAAGCTAAAATAAAGTGCTATAGAAATAATTTGCATTTTTTTTCTTCTTGTTTCGCCTTGCTCTTTTTTTGTTGTCGTAATTTTAGATATATTTTGTTAATTTTTTTATTTTTTATACAATATTGAACAACTAAAAGTTTATACTAGGAGACTAGAAAGAAAATTCATAGTTAAGAGTATGTATTCCTTAGATGAAACTATTCTCCAAACTTGCATCCTTGTATTTTCCAAACAACTAGTACACATTTCAAGACATGGGAAAATGAGAAAGTATTTTTGGTACCAATACATGTTATTAATTCAGGCTCATTCGAATGGCTGTTACTAGTAGGAATGTCATCACAACAAGTGACATCAACACAAATATCACTAGCAAGGGAATCTATTTAGGGGTTTTCCTCTTAATAAATCTTCCTCTATCCCTAAACCATAAATGGAGAAAGAACCTAGGAGTTTTGAGAATGTGGTAAGAAACAAAAAATCAGATAGAAAACCTTCATTGGATGTTCATTTCATTAGAAAATATCATGTAATTGATATGAAATGTTATCCAATAACATGGTGGAAACCTTAAACAAGGTTACCAATAATCCTAAGGAGTAATCCCACCAGTTATAAGAAACATGGGAAAGAATGATATAATCAACGAAGTGAAGAAACAATAATAGTGGAGACAACAAAGACACAAATGCATTAAGACATTAGAGACCTAATAAACATAGAGAAGGGAGAAGATATGGAGCTTTGCAAGCTTGATTTCAAGTATTTAGTAGTGGAATGGGATGGAAAGGAGACTGACTCAATATTGAATCAATAAATTCAACTTTTGACAAAATCCTTGATAAAAAAAGGGATAATTTTAGGAATAAAAAATGCAATGTAAGCATCACTAGTCTATTTATTTAGCAGTTAACACTAAAACCCTGAAATAATGATAAAAATAGGAAAATAGAATAAAAGGACAAAGAAAGAAGAACTAAGAAACTTCTACACAAGTTGAGAGAAATGTTAGTGAATTTAATAATAATGGCATTGATGATGAACATGTTCCACCCCACCCCCTCAGATACCCAAAGAATATATTATCATAAATTATTAGATGAACGAATGAAAAAAACAAATATATATTAAAAATAAAATTCTGAAGAAAAACCAACTATGGTTATTGTATAGGCAAGAGAGTCCTCAACTGATAAGCTCTCTAAAATCGATACTACTTCTTCAAGAAACTATAACTCAATGAAATTAAATGTACACGAGACATCAAGGGGAATTACTTTATTATACATCCCCCATGATATTATGCTTTCAAGAATCTTTTCCACTCAAAGAATTTTCATAATAAAGTATCAACTAATATGTTGACATAAATGGGCTTTATTTCCAATACTTATAGACCCAACCTAACTAGGAATATATGTTTTTCTTTTTTCAGAATATTCAACCCATCCCTTATATTATAGGACATGGTTACCTATTTGTGGGACACTATTTATGGTTGAATCCTTGGATGAAAATAGGGAAGATTGATACATTTCTCAGGGTGTAAGATTTAAGAACCATAAATGTTGACAGAGACGAGGAGAGAGAGCATACAAATATGCTCTGAAACAATTATTATAAAAACTTAAATAGAAAATACACACAATGAATACCTAAAAATATATGAAAAGAAAATAATTCTTTATTAAATGCAGAAATCATTTATCCTACATTTTGGAGGACACATTTGTCCTTTCACAAGGTGAGGCCCATCATTTATGGTATTCTAGGTGCCTTCTTGAGTTACAATACCATGGGTACATACCATGTGTGGTTACTACTTTCCATTCGGATCAAGATTATTCCTTTAGGAAGAAATGGTACTCATCATGTCAAGTTCCCTCATGAGAATATTTTTTTGAATATGAGCTAATGAATAGAAGGGTTTTGTGTGGTTGACCCATAATCATGGTGAGAAAAGGTCAAAGGATACAGTATCCTATAATGCTTATGGGCCAACTTTGATATTGATAGTGTTTGGAATAGAAAATGAACATCAATGGCAAGGGTGTTTTGTATTTGATCCATAAACATGGGTTTGTAGGTGACCCACAATTGTGATAAATGAAGGTCCAGAGATATTGATACCCCATGATAGTTGTGGGCCAACTCTGA
>APFE030086119.1:16988-41700 GCA_000404065.3 Pinus taeda
GGTAAAAACCACCTGCTGCAATTTCTCTCTATCTTCCTTTTAAATTAGAAAACTTCTTTTACAATGTACTGGTGCAGTCCTTTACCAGTACGCAGGCTGCAACCTGCAGAGAGCTACAACTCTCTCTCGTTTTCCAGTCTCTCCTGGAAGGGAGCTACAACCCCCTACTTCTTTTCCTTCAAGGACCACTTTTCATAAATTTTCAAACTGGATCCATAAACATCAAATGATCATCAAGTACCAGTAAGTCACCCAGATAACTAGATCCATAATAACAGTAAACTAAACCCAGAACACCTTATCAACAAAAAAATCAGTCAAGAAAAGATCTTAAGACAGATACGTAATTTCCTTTTCTCTAGCCTGCGTCGCTACGCACTTCACCTTCTGTGGTGCCGCACACTTCTGCAGCTGCGCCTTTTGTGGCACCTCCGCACTGCGCCTTCGGTGGCACCTCTGTGGCATCTCCTGTGGTGCCTCCGCACTGCGCCTTTTGTGGCGCCTCTGTGGCGTCTCCGCACTGCGCCTTCTGTGGCGCCTCTGTGGCGTCTCCGCACTACGCCTTCTGTGGCGCCTCTGTGGCGTCTCCGCACTGTGCCTTCTGTGGTGCCTCTGTGGCGTCTCCTCACTGTGCCTTATGTGGCGCCTCTGTAGCGTCTCCTGTGGCGCCTCCGCACTACGCCTTCTGTGGTGCCTCTGTAGCGTCTCCGCATTGCGCCTTCTATGGCGCCTCTGTGGTGTCTCCGCACTGCGCCTTCTATGGCGCCTTCGCACTACGCCTTCTGTGGCGCCTCCGCACTGCGCCTTCTGTGGCGCCTTCGCACTTCCGTAGCTGCAGCGCTCGAGAGATCACCCTTCACAGATTCGCTTTCCACTTCACTTTCATATAGATCGAGCTTTTGAAACAATAACCAATATTTCAGATCTTAAGATATTCAACCCAAAAGCATACACAAGCCAAATGATCTCCTTTGCTTTATATAGGCAAGCTCTTCCTCAAATCATGGACCAATACCACGGGCCAAAAACATAACAAACCAATACCATCAACTCAATACTAGGGATCAACACGTCTGTCGAGATGCCATGGTCCAAAAACCATAGGTTCAAATTCCAAGGACTAACTACCATGGACCAAAGGTAAGTTTTCCCACATGAAATAAACTTTTCTCTGCATAAAATTCCGTGAACTTTTCTCCTGCGAACTTCTTAATTCTCATCATATTGAGAGCCATGCCATGGGTGTTGCCATCAAGTACAACATCTGTAACATATAACCATACCAAAAACATAATGCCAACACAACACTCCATTTTCATCATCAATTTGGTGCAAATTTCAGATAACATTTTTGGGATGGAGGAAGAAGATAGATGCACAGTTTGAAGAGTGTTTTTTTTGTTTTTTGGACCAAGTAAAGAAGGAAAAACTTACATATCTGTGGAAGGAATCAAACTAGGATACGAAAGCAATCATCTCAGCTCAAACCTATGGTTTAGACCCATTCCTAGAATTTCGTACATGTGCCTAAAATTTTGGACCTGTTACCAAAATTTCAAACTTGTGCCATATAAATTCTTGGACCTGTGGCAGAGGGTCCGTGACATGTAAACCTTGAAACAATGACAAATCTAGACTTGTGTGAAGTGGCAAATCAACTTGTGCTTGTAAGAAGACTTCTGGCAACTTTTTAAGCATTGTTTGAAGCAACCTAGTGATAGATCTGAAGGAGCCTTTTGGTTGTTTTTGGCATCATTTGAGGAAAGTGTTGGATCAGAAATATAAGTATTGAAGAGAAGATATAGAGGAGTTGTTGATCCTTTTGCAGGGATGTTGAAAAAGACATTTTGGAGTAGCATAGTGACATATTTTGAAACAGTCCTACAATCATTTTAGAGCAACCTAACAACATCTTTTGGAGGAACCCATTGACAACTTTAGAGCATACTAAAGACATTTTTTGGAGCAATCTAAAGACATTTGTTGAAGAAATCTTACAATAGTGTTGAAGGCATCTTGTGAAGAAATCATTGAAGAATTTTTTGTGTTGACTTGAAGACTGTGTTGGAGCAGATTTGTTGAAAACTTATTGAGCTGATATAGAGCACGCATCTTTGTCTACATTTGGAACACTATTGGAGACAGTCATGAAAGAATTATTGGAGTTAATTTGGAAGCAACCTGGAGCATTAGTAAAGGGTGTTTTGGAAGCACTATCGAAGATATCCGTGGAGTCCATCTCCTGGACTTTTGAGCATTCTTAAATACTTGGAGACACCCTTTGAGACCATGATGCACTAGCCATCATGAAGTGACCTTGGATAAATTGTTTCGGTATGATGAAGAGAAATGGTGAAACCTTCTAAGAGAACAAGGTTGTCATTGATGACGAGACATGGAGACTAAAGTGAAGGCATTGCTGAAGATTGATAGGGCTCGGTGAATATGACATTGGGAGTTGTGAAGTATAACTAAACACATCTTGATGAAGTAAATTAGGGGTTGGAGCCCAAGAGGCCGAAGCCTCGAAAATACAAGGTTGGTGCTTTGGAAGGTACGGTTGGAGCCCTTGACGATCAAAGTCTTTAAGAAACCAGGTCAGATCCTGAACTAGATATAGGGTTGGAGCCCCTGAGGTTGGTGCCTCAAAATTGACAAGGTTTGTGCCTTGGAAAGTCCAAGTCAGTTCTTGGCACATTACAGGTTGGAGCCTAGGGAATTGAATATCGGTGTCTTCATCTAGGTTTGGAGCCCTACATATATTGTACTTGATTTATTGTAAAGAAGAAATTAATAAAAGCATTTATTCTTATTGTTCATTTTGTGTTATAAATATAAGTGATCTAACTAGTAAATGTAACAAGTGAAAAGAAATACTGATTCACCAGCCCTCTCAGTATTTCCAACAATTGGTATTAGAGCCAATACCTTCACTCAAAGCCTAACAGCTTGAAGGTTGATCATTATAACACAAATGGCGAAGCCAAGGAAGAAAGTCTCCAATCCTCCTAAAGATGTGTCTCCGTCAACCACCGAAATTGAAGTCAATCAATTTGTGAAGGCTCCATTGTTCAATGGAAACTTTGATATACGGGAGGCAAGAATGAGGAATTTCTTAAAGAATAAAGGCATTGAAG
Organism: Pinus taeda; assembly: GCA_000404065.3. Classification (NCBI taxonomy): domain Eukaryota; kingdom Viridiplantae; phylum Streptophyta; class Pinopsida; order Pinales; family Pinaceae; genus Pinus; species Pinus taeda. The sequence goes on from APFE030086119.1 coordinate 20,126, forward strand.
TCTGGAAATCAGAGATCACTGATAGCACGATGGACGATGAATCCAAGGAGTACAATACAAGAGCAATGAAGACAATTTTGAATGGGCTACCAAAATCTATTAAGGCCAATTTGGAAAAATGTTTGTCAGCAAAGGGTATATGGGACAAACTTCATGAACTTCACTCAAAAGGAGCATTGACCATGACCACTAGTCAAGAAGATGATGGAAAGAAAGAAGGAAATCTAGAACCCATCAAGGAAGCTGAAAATAAGAATGATGACATCGAGGGAAAAGAAGACCTAGAAGAAGAAGAAGAAAGAAAAGAAGACTTTGAAGAAGATCTACAGACTAAAATTATCGCTGCCATGGAAGAGATTAACAATTTGAAAAAGGAAAATGAGAAACTTAAGAAGAAAGTGCAAGATGGTGACCAACACAAGACAAGCAAGGAAGCTGACCTTTTGAGGCTTCAAGTACTAGAAAGAGATGAGGAGCTCATCAACTTAAGGAGGAACTTCATAAAAACAAAAGAAAGCATCATGAAGAAGTCATATCCATGACAAATCAATTGGATAAGGCAAAGAAAAGGGAAGAAACTTTGTCAAGCCACCTTGAACAAAGACTCAAGAGCTTGAATAAACTTGAAGTAGATATTGGTCAATACAAGGAAGAGGTCTCTTCCCTTAGATCTCAATTAGAAGAAGCAAGGAAACAAGCACAAGGAGCCGAGAAGGTGATGGAAGCTTTAACATTCATAGAAGGACAAGTTGATGGAGCAGAAAAGGAGAGAAACACCATGATATACCAACTAAAAAAAAAGATGATGACATAACCAATTGAAGATCATAAATAACTTCTCTTAAGGCCCAATCATGTGAAGCAACTAAGATGAAGGAAGAAATGGAGATCATTCTATAAAAGAAGGATGAAGAATGCAAGAAAATGAAGGAAGACATTGTCTTTCTTAAAAAGGAAGTTGACTTGCTGAATAAGAACTTGAAAGGTTCTCAAACCCTAGATGACATCCTAAGTCATCAAAGGTGTCCCCTTGATAAATTAGGTCTTGTATATGTAGGTGAATCCTCAAGCAAGAATGATAATGCTTCAAACAACAAGGATGTGAGGAAGCCAGAAAGAAATTTTGATGCTCCCAGTTCCAATAAAGGCAAGGAGAAGAGCCAAGACAATTCTGGAAGAAATACTACTCCAAGGAGACTTGCAGATGGTGTCAAGAATACAAAAGGCAATGAATATCATCAAACAATACCAAGGAAAAAATACTTCATAAGTACATCAAGGAAATATTCATCTCCTAGGTACCATAGTATATTTCTTGGTTATTGCTATTCTTGTACAGATTTTGGGCACATGGAAAAGGATTGTAGGGCATACCACAAGGACAAATATAATGGTCCCCTTCAGTCTCCTAGAAGCAACTTTTCAAGAAGAATTCATGATCTGCCATTGATGAAAAAAATTGAGTGCTTCAAATGTCATAACATTCGACATATGGCTCGTGATTGTAACTTGACTTGGGTTCTTAAACAAGATAAAACCATGACTACCAAGAATGAAAGGAGTCTTACACAAGTATGGAGAAGGAAGAAAATTAGATCAGAAAGCCTCTTGAACACTCAAGACATCAACTCATGTTCTTGATCTAATGAGTACATCTTTGGTAGATATGATATTCCAAGTGGTTGATAATGAGACTCTGCCAAAGGAGACCATGTATACTATTAGGGGGAGATTATGATTCTTAATCATTCGTGAAAAAGCTACTTGTGAATGGGCCTTATGAAATTCTTGATGAGTCACACATGGAAAATCATCTTTTGATAGATCATCTCTTGGGAGCAACTCCATTGAAGAACACGATTCCTTATCGGATGGACTATTGTTGAAGATTTCTTCCACTTGATCACAAGGCATAAATATTTCTTGTATAAATATCCTAGAGGATTTTATGCAGGCGGGGGGATTTGGTTCATCACATGAATAAATGTAAACACATCTAACATGGACCACATTGCCAGAAGGAAGAGCACCATGACAGGGGGAGTAAAATACCAATTCAGAACTTCTAGTGACGAAGAAAAGAAGTAGCATGACAGGGGGAGTACTTGGGAACCTCATTTGCCATTGATGTCAAAGGGGGAGAGAATGTTGTAAGGGCAAGAATATTGCCATCAATGACAAAGGGGGAGATTTTTAATCAAGGTTTTCATTGATGTCAATATGAAATTGTTGGGATGGTAAATATTCTTGTGATGCATAACATGATGATGTCCTCGCTCATGATGACAAGTCCCTCTTGTTTGATAAGGATGCCATTAATGAATATGTCAAGCTATTAATGATGTCATTATGATGTCAAGCCACTAAGAAGATGTCTTGAAGTCCCAATAAAATTAACCTAACCCTCATTCTAGTCTAGTTGACCTTATACATGAAAAATCCAAATAACTCCAAGGATTGTACTAAAAATCCCAAACAATCATATCTAATTTTTTTTTTACCTCTTAAAGACATCATTTTAAAATGATTCCTTGACTATCTTGTAGAGGATTTCTTCCTCTTTCCAGTGAACTATTACTTGTCTTCTAACTATTTCTAGATTGGGAGAAATTGAATTTTTAAGTGAAGAAAATTATTACTTCTAGTGAGCCGACTTGTGTAGGCTCATACCCCTTCACCCAACAGACCTGTCTATTCATCATAAGTCAAACCTGTATAAATATGACGTTCAACACTCCATTTTCATCATCAATTTGGTGCAAATTTCAGAGAACATTTTTGGGACGGAGGAAGAAGATAGATGACCAGTTTGAAGAGTGTTTTTATTTCTATCTTGGATTAAGTAAAGAAGGAAAAACTTGCAGATATGTGGAAGGAATCAAACTAGGATACAGAAAGAACTCATCTAAGCTCAGACTTGTGGTTTAGACCCGTGCCTAAAATTTCAGGCCTGTTTCCAAAATTTCGAACTTGTGCCATCTAAATGCTTGGACCTATTGCAGAGGATCTGTGACATGTAAACCTTGAAACAATGACAAATTCAGACTTGTGGGAAGTGACAAATCAGCTTGTGCTTGTAAGAAGACTTATGGTAGCTTTTTAAGCATTGTTTGAAGCAAACTAGTGATAGATCTCAAGGAGCCTTTTGGATGTTTTTGGCATCATTTGAGGACAACGTTGGAGTAGAAATAAAAGTATCGAAGAGAAGATATAGAGGAGATGTTGATCCTTTTCCAAGGCTATTGAAGAAGACCTTTTGGAGCAGCATAGTAATATATTTTGAAACAGTCCTACAATCATTTTAGAGTAGCATAACAACATCTTTTCGAGCAGCCCACTGAAATATTTAGAGTAGACTAAAGAAATTTTTTGGAGCAATCTAAAGACATTTGTTGAAGACATCTTGCAACAGTGTTGAGTTCATATTATGGACTTGTTTTAAAGGCGTCATGTGAAGAAACCATTGAAGAATTTTTTGTGTTGACTTGAAGACTGTGTTGGAGCAGATTTATTGAAAACTTATTGAGTTGATATAGAGGAGGCATCTTTGTCTACATTTGGAACACTACTGAAGACAATCTTGAATGCATTATTGGAGTTAATTTGGAAGCAACCCGAAGCATTAGTAAATGGTGTTTTGGAAGCACTATCGAAGATATCCTTGGAGTCCATCTCTTGGACTTTTGAGCATTCTTAAATGCTTGGAGACACCCTTGGAGACCATGATGCACTAGCCATCATGAAGTTACCTTGGAGAAATTGTTTGGGTACGATGAAGAGAAATGGTGACACCTTCTAAGAGAACAAGGTTGTCATTGATGACGAGACATGGAGACTAAAGTGAAGGCATCGTTGAAGATTGATAGGGCTTCGTGAAGACGACATTGGGAGTCGTGAAGTACAACTAAACACATTTTTATGAAGTAAATCAGGGGTTGGAGCCTCAAAAATGCAAGGTTGGTGCTTTGGAAGGTAGGGTTGGATCCCTTGAGGATCAGAGTCTTTAAGAAACAAGGTCAGAGCCTGAACTAGATATAGGGTTGGAGCCCCTGAGGTTGGTGTCTCAAAATTGACAAGGTTGGTGCCTTGGAAAGTCCAAGTCAGTTCTTGGCACATTACAGGTTGGAGCCTAGGGAATTGAATATCGGTGTCTTCATCTAGGGTTGGAGCCCTACATATATTGTACTTGATTTATTGTAAAGAAGAAATTAATAAAAGCATTTATTCTTATTGTTCATTTTGTGTTCTAAATATAAGTGATCTAACTAGTAAATGTAACAAGTGAAAAGAAATACTGATTCATCAACCCTCTCAGTATTTCCAACAATTGGTATCAGAGCCAGTACCTTCACTCAAAGCCTAACAGCTTGAAGGTTGATCATTATAACACAAATGGTGAAGCCAAGGAAGAAAGTCTCCAATCCTCCTAAAGATGTGTCTCCGTCAACCACCGAAATTGAAGTCAATCAATTTGTGAAGGCTCCATTGTTCAATGGAAACTTTGATATACGGGAGGCAAGAATGAGGAATTTCTTAAAGAATAAAGGCATTGAAGTCTGGAAATCAGAGATCACTGATAGCACGATGGACGATGAATCCAAGGAGTACAATACAAGAGCAATGAAGACAATTTTGAATGGGCTACCAAAATCTATTAAGGCCAATTTGGAAAAATGTTTGTCAGCAAAGGGTATATGGGACAAACTTCATGAACTTCACTCAAAAGGAGCATTGACCATGACCACTAGTCAAGAAGATGATGGAAAGAAAGAAGGAAATCTAGAACCCATCAAGGAAGCTGAAAATAAGAATGATGACATCGAGGGAAAAGAAGACCTAGAAGAAGAAGAAGAAAGAAAAGAAGACTTTGAAGAAGATCTACAGACTAAAATTATCGCTGCCATGGAAGAGATTAACAATTTGAAAAAGGAAAATGAGAAACTTAAGAAGAAAGTGCAAGATGGTGACCAACACAAGACAAGCAAGGAAGCTGACCTTTTGAAGCTTCAAGTACTAGAAAGAGATGAGGAGCTCATCAACTTAAGGAGGAACTTCATAAAAACAAAAGAAAGCATCATGAAGAAGTCATATCCATGACAAATCAATTGGATAAGGCAAAGAAAAGGGAAGAAACTTTGTCAAGCCACCTTGAACAAAGACTCAAGAGCTTGAATAAACTTGAAGTAGATATTGGTCAATACAAGGAAGAGGTCTCTTCCCTTAGATCTCAATTAGAAGAAGCAAGGAAACAAGCAGAAGGAGCCGAGAAGGTGATGGAAGCTTTAACATTCATAGAAGGACAAGTTGATGAAGCAGAAAAGGAGAGAAACACCATGATATGCCAACTAAAAAAAAAGATGATGACATCACCAATTGAAGATCATAAATAACTTCTCTTAAGGCCCAATCATGTGAAGAAACTAAGATGAAGGAAGAAATGGAGATCATTCTATAAAAGAAGGATGAAGAATGCAAGAAAATGAAGGAAGAAATTGTCTTTCTTAAAAAGGAAGTTGACTTGGTGAATAAGAACTTGAAAGGTTCTCAAACCCTAGATGACATACTAAGTCATCAAAGGTGTCCCCTTGATAAATTAGGTCTTGTATATGTAGGTGAATCCTCAAGCAAGAATGATAATGCTTCAAACAACAAGGATGTGAGGAAGCCAGAAAGAAATTTTGATGCTCCCAGTTCCAGTAAAGGCAAGGAGAAGAGCCAAGACAATTCTGGAAGAAATACTACTCCAAGGAGACTTGTAGATGGTGTCAAGAATACAAAAGGCAATGAATATCATCAAACAATACCAAGGAAAAAATACTTCATAAGTACATCAAGGAAATATTCATCTCCTAGGTACCATAGTATGTTTCTTGGTTATTGCTATTCTTGTACAGATTTTGGGCACATGGAAGAGGATTGTAGGTCATACCACAAGGACAAATATAGTGGTCCCCTTCAGTCTCCTAGAAGCAACTTTTCAAGAAGAATTCATGATCCGTCATTGATGAACAAAATTGAGTGCTTCAAATGTCATAACATTTGACATATGGCTCGTGATTGTAACTTGACTTGGGTTCTTAAACAAGATAAAACCATGACTACCAAGAATGAAAGGAGTCTTACAAAAGTATGGAGAAGGAAGAAAATTAGATCAGAAAGCCTCTTGAACACTCAAGACATCAACTCATGTTCTTGATCTAATGAGTACATCTTTGGTAGATATGATATTCCAAGTGGTTGATAATGAGACTCTGCCAAAGGAGACCATGTATACTATTAGGGGGAGATTATGATTCTTAATCATTTGTGCAAAAGCTATTTGTGAATGGGCCTTATGAAATTCTTGATGAGTCACACTTGGAAAATCATCTTTAGATAGATCATCTCTTGGGAGCAACTCCATTGAAGAACACGATTCCTTATCTGATGGACTATTGTTGAAGATTTCTTCCACTTGATCACAAGGCATAAATATTTCTTGTCTAAATATCCTAGAGGATTTTATGCAGGCGGGGGGATTTGGTTCATCACATGAATAAACGTAAACACATCTACCATGGACCACATTGCCAGAAGGAAGAGCACCATGACAGGGGGAGTAAAATACCAATGTAGAACTACTATTGACGAAGAAAAGAAGTAGCATGACAGGGGGAGTACTTGGGAACCTCATTTTCCATTGATGTCAAAGGGGGAGATAATGTTGTAAGGGCAAGAATATTGCCATCAATGACAAAGGGGGAGATTGTTAATCAAGGTTTTCGTTGATGTCAATATGAAATTGATGGGATGGTAAATATTCTTGTGATGCATAACATGATGATGTCCTCGCTCATGATGACAAGTCCCTCTTGTTTGATAAGGATGTCATTAATGAATATGTCAAGCTATTAATGATGCCATTATGATGTCAAGCCACTAAGAAGATGTCTTGAAGTCCTAATAAAATTAACCTAACCCTCATTCTAGTCTAGTTGACCTTATTCATGAAAAATCCAAATAACTCCAAGGATTGTACTAAAAATCCCAAACAATCATATCTAATTTTTTTTACCTCTTAAAGACATCATTTTACAATGATTCCTTGACTATCTTGTAGAGCATTTCTTCCTCTTTCCAGTGAACTATTACTTGTCTTCTAACTATTTCTAGATTGGGAGAAATTGAATTTTTAAGTGAAGAAAATTATTACTTCTAGTGAGCCGACTTGTGTAGGCTCATACCCCTTCACCCAGCAGACCTGTCTATTCATCATAAGTCAAACCTGTATAAATATGACGTTCAACACTCCATTTTCATCATCAATTTGGTGCAAATTTCAGAGAACATTTTTGGGATGGAGGAAGAAGATAGATGACCAGTTTGAAGAGTGTTTTTATTTCTATCTTGGATTAAGTAAAGAAGGAAAAACTTGCAGATATGTGGAAGGAACCAAACTAGGTTACAGAAAGAACTCATCTCACCTCAGACTTGTGGTTTAGACCTGTGCCTAAGATTTCAAGCCTGTTTCCAAAATTTCGAACGTGTGCCATATAAATGCTTGGACCTATGGCAGAGGATCTGTGACATGTAAACCTTGAAACAATGACAAATTCAGACTTGTGTGAAGTGACAAATCAGCTTGTGCTTGTAAGAAGACTTCTGGTAGCTGTTTCAGCATTGTTTGAAGCAAACTAGTGATAGATCTCAAGGAGCCTTTTGGATGTTTTTGGCGTCATTTGAGGACAACGTTGGAGTAGAAATAAAAGTATCGAAGAGAAGATCTAGAGGAGATGTTGATCCTTTTGCAAGGCTATTGAAGAAGACATTTTGGAGCAACATAGTAATATATTTTGAAACAATCCTCCAATCATTTTAGAGTAGCATAACAACAACTTTTCGAGTAGCCCACTGAAATATTTAGAGTAGACTAAAGACATTTTTTGGAGAAATCTAAAGACATTTGTTGAAGACATCTTCCAACAGTGTTGAGTTCATATTATGGACTTGTTTTAAAGGCGTCATGTGAAGAAATCATTGAAGAATTTTTTGTGTTGACTTGAAGATTGTGTTGGAGCAGATTTATTGAAAACTTATTGAGTTGATATAGAGGAGGCATATTTGTCTACATTTGGAACACTAATGAAGACAGTCTTGAATGCATTATTGGAGTTAATTTGGAAGCAACCCGAAGCATTAGTAAATGGTGTTTTGGAAGCACTATCGAAGATATCCCTGGAGTCCATCTCTTGGACTTTTGAGCATTCTTAAATGCTTGGAGACACCCTTGGAGACCATGATGCACTAGCCATCATGAAGTTACCTTGGAGAAATTGTTTGGGTATGATGAAGAGCAATGGTGACACCTTCTAAGAGAACAAGGTTGTCATTGATGACGAGACATGGAGACTAAAGTGAAGGCATCGTTGAAGATTGATAGGGCTTCGTGAAGACGATATTGGGAGTCGTGAAGTACAACTAAACACATTTTTATGAAGTAAATCAGGGGTTAGAGCCTCAAAAATACAAGGTTGGTGCTTTGGAAGGTAGGGTTGGAGCCCTTGAGGATCAGAGTCTTTAAGAAACCAGGTCAGAGCTTGAACTAGATATAGGGTTGGAGCCCCTGAGGTTGGTGCCTCAAAATTGACAAGGTTGGTGCCTTGGAAAGTCCAAGTCAGTTCTTGGCACATTACAGGTTGGAGCCTAGGGAATTGAATATCGGTGTATTCATTTAGGGTTGGAGCCCTACTTATATTGTACTTGATTTATTGTAAAGAAGAAATTAATAAAAGCATTTATTCTTATTGTTCATTTTGTGTTCTAAATATAAGTGATCTAACTAGTAAATGTAACAAGTGAAAAGAAATACTGATTCACCAGCCCTCTCAGTATTTCCAACAATTGGTATCAGAGCCAGTACCTTCAATCAAAGCCTAACAGCTTGAAGGTTGATCATTATAACACAAATGGCGAAGCCAAGGAAGAATGTCTCCAATACTACTAAAGATGTGTCTCCCTCAACCACCGAAATTGAAGTCAATCAATTTGTGAAGGCTCCATTGTTCAACGGAAACTTTGATATATGGGAGGTAAGAATGAGGAATTTCTTAAAGAATAAAGGCATTGAAGTCTGGAAATCAGTGATCACTGATAGCACGATGGACGATGAATCCAAGGAGTACAATACAAGAGCAATGAAGACAATTTTGAATGGGCTACCAAAATCTATAAAGGCCAATTTGGAAAAATGTTTGTCAGCAAAGGGTATATGGGACAAACTTCATGATCTTCACTCAAAAGGAGCATTGACCATGACCACTAGTCAAGAAGATGATGGAAAGAAAGAAGGAAATCTAGAACCCATCAAGGAAGCTGAAAATAAGAATGATGACATCAAGGGAAAAGAAGACCTAGAAGAAGAAGAAGAAAGAAAAGAAGACTTTGAAGAAGATCTACAGACTAAAATTATCGCCGCCATGGAAGAGATTAACAATTTGAAAATGGAAAATGAGAAACTTAAGAAGAAAGTGCAAGATGGTGACCAACACAAGACAAGCAAGGAAGCTGAAATTTTCAAGCTTCAAGTACTAGAAAGAGATGAGGAGCTCATCAACTTAAGGAGGAACTTCATAAAAACAAAAGAAAGCATCATGAAGAAGTCATATCCATGACAAATCAATTGGATAAGGCAAAGAAAAGGGAAGAAACTTTGTCAAGCCACCTTGAACAAAGACTCAAGAGCTTGAATAAACTTGAAGTAGATATTGGTCAATACAAGGAAGAGGTCTCTTCCCTTAGATCTCAATTATAAGAAGCAAGGAAACAAGCAGAAGGAGCCGAGAAGGTGATGGAAGCTTTAACATTCATAGAAGGACAAGTTGATGAAGCAGAAAAGGAGAGAAACACCACGATATGCCAACTAAAAAAAAAGATGATGACATCACCAATTGAAGATCATAAATAACTTCTCTTAAGGCCCAATCATGTGAAGCAACTAAGATGAAGGAAGAAATGGAGATCATTCTATAAAAGAAGGATGAAGAATGCAAGAAAATGAAGGAAGAAATTGTCTTTCTTAAAAAGGAAGTTGACTTGGTGAATAAGAACTTGAAAGGTTCTCAAACCCTAGATGACATCCTAAGTCATCAAAGGTGTCCCCTTGATAAATTAGGTCTTGTATATGTAGGTGAATCCTCAAGCAAGAATGATAATGCTTCAAACAACAAGGATGTGAGGAAGCCAGAAAGAAATTTTGATGCTCCCAGTTCCAGTAAAGGCAAGGAGAGGAGCCAAGACAATTCTGGAAGAAATACTACTCCAAGGAGACTTGCAGATGGTGTCAAGAGTACAAAAGGCGATGAATATCATCAAACAATACCAAGGAAAAAATACTTCATAAGTACATCAAGGAAATATTCATCTCCTAGGTACCATAGTATATTTCTTGGTTATTGCTATTCTTGTACTATTTTTGGGCACATGGAAAAAGATTGTAGGGCATACCACAAGGACAAATATAATGGTCCCCTTCGGTCTCCTAGAAGCAACTTTTCAAGAAGAATTCATGATCCGTCATTGATGAACAAAATTGAGTGCTTCAAATGTCATAAAATTCGACATATGGCTCGTGATTGTAACTTGACTTGGGTTCCTAAAGAAGATATAACCATGACTACCAAGAATGAAAGGAGTCTTACACAAGTATGGAGAAGGAAGCAAATTAGATCAGAAAGCCTCTTGAACACTCAAGACATCAACTCATGTTCTTTATCTAATGAGTACATCTTTGGTAGATATGATATTCCAAGTGGTTGATAATGAGACTCTGCCAAAGGAGACCATGTATACTATTAGGGGGAGATTATGATCCTTAATCATTCTTGCAAAAGCTATTTGTGAATGTTCCTTATGAAATTCTTGATGAGTCACACATGGAAAATCATCTTTTGATATATCATCTCTTGGGAGCAACTCCATTGAAGAACACGATTCCTTATCCAATGGAATATTGTTGAAGATTTCTTTCACTTGATCACAAGGCATAAATATTTCTTATCTAAATATCCTAGAGGATTTTATGCAGGCGGGGGGATTTGGTTCATCACATGAATAAATGTAAGCACATCTACCATGGACCACATTGCCAGAAGGAAGAGCAACATGACAGGGGGATTAAAATACCAATGCAGAACTACTATTGACGAAGAAAAGAAGTAGCATGACATGGGGAGTACTTGGGAACCTCATTTGCCATTGATGTCAAAGGGGGAGAGAATGTTGTAAGGGCAAGAATATTTCCATCAATGACAAAGGGGGAGATTGTTAATCAAGGTTTTCGTTGATGTCAATATGAAATTGTTGGGATGGTAAATATTCTTGTGATGCATAACATGATGATGTCCTCGCTCATGATGAAAAGTCCCTCTTGTTTGATAAGGATGTCATTAATGAATATGTCAAGCTATTAATGATGCCATTATGATGTCAAGCCACTAAGAAGATGTCTTGAAGTCCTAATAAAATTAACCTAACCTTCATTCTAGTCTAGTTGACCTTATACATGAAAAATCCAAATAACTCCAAGGATTGTACTAAAAATCCCAAACAATCATATCTAATTTTTTTTTACCTCTTAAAGACAACATTTTACAATGATTCCTTGACTATCTTGTAGAGGATTTCTTCCTCTTTCCAGTGAACTATTACTTGTCTTCTAACTATTTCTAGATTGGGAGAAATTGAATTTTTAAGTGAAGAAAATTATTACTTCTAGTGAGCCGACTTGTGCAGGCTCATACCCCTTCACCCAACAGACCTGTCTATTCATCATAAGTCAAACCTGTATAAATATGACGTTCAACACTCCATTTTCATCGTCAATTTGGTGCAAATTTCAGAGAACATTTTTGGGACGGAGGAAGAAGATAGATGCACAATTTGAAGAGTGTTTTTATTTCTATCTTGGATTAAGTAAAGAAGGAAAAACTTGCAGATATGTGGAAGGAACCAAACTAGGTTACGGAAAGAACTCATCTCATCTCAGACTTGTGGTTTAGATCTGTGCCTAAGATTCCAAGCCTGTTTCCAAAATTTCGAACTTGTGCCATATAAATGCTTGGAACTATGGCAGAGGGTCTATGACATGTAAACCTTGAAACAATGACAAATTCAGACTTGTGTGAAGTGACAAATCAGCTTGTGCTTGTAAGAAGACTTCTGATAGCTTTTTAAGCATTGTTTGAAGCAAACTAGTGATAGATCTCAAGGATCCTTTTGGATGTTTTTGGCATCATTCGAGGACAACGTTGGAGTAGAAATAAAAGTATCGAAGAGAAGATCTAGAGGAGATGTTGATCCTTTTGCAAGGCTATTGAAGAAGACATTTTGGAGCAGCATAGTAATATATTTTGAAACAATCCTACAATCATTTTAGAGTAGCATAACAACAACTTTTCGAGTAGCCCACTGAAATATTTAGAGTAGACTAAAGAAATTTTTGGAGAAATCTAAAGACATTTGTTGAAGACATCTTACAACAGTGTTGAGTTCATATTATGGACTTGTTTTAAAGGCATCATGTGAAGAAATCATTGAAGAATTTTTTCTGTTGACTTGAAGACTGTGTTGGAGCAAATTTATTGAAAACTTATTGATTTGATATAGAGGAGGCATCTTTGTCTACATTTGGAACACTACTGAAGACAGTCTTGAATGCATTATTGGAGTTAATTTGGAAGCAACCCGAAGCATTAGTAAATGGTGTTTTGGAAGCACTATCGAAGATATCCTTGGAGTCCATCTCTTGGACTTTTGAGCATTCTTAAATGCTTGGAGACACCCTTGGAGACCATGATGCACTAGCCATCATGAAGTTACCTTGGAGAAATTGTTTGGGTACGATGAAGAGAAATGGTGACACCTTCTAAGAGAACAAGGTTGTCATTGATGACGAGACATGGAGACTAAAGTGAAGGCATCGTTGAAGATTGATAAGGCTTCGTGAAGATGACATTGGGAGTCGTGAAGTACAACTAAACACATTTTTATGAAGTAAATCAGGGGTTGGAGCCTCAAAAATACAAGGTTGGTGCTTTGGAAGGTAGGGTTGGAGCCCTTGAGGATCAGAGTCTTTAAGAAACCAGGTCAGAGCCTGAACTAGATATAGGGTTGGAGCCCCTGAGGTTGGTGCCTCAAAATTGACAAGGTTGGTGCCTTGTAAAGTCCAAGTCAGTTCTTGGCACATTACAGGTTGGAGCCTAGGGAATTGAATATCGGTGTCTTCATCTAGGGTTGGAGCCCTACATATATTATACTTGATTTATTGTAAAGAAGAAATTAATAAAAGCATTTATTCTTATTGTTCATTTTGTGTTCTAAATATAAGTGATCTAACTAGTAAATGTAACAAGTGAAAAGAAATACTGATTCATCAACCCTCTCAGTATTTCCAACAATTGGTATCAGAGCCAGTACCTTCACTCAAAGCCTAACAGCTTGAAGGTTGATCATTATAACACAAATGGTGAAGCCAAGGAAGAAAGTCTCCAATCCTCCTAAAGATGTGTCTCCGTCAACCACCGAAATTGAAGTCAATCAATTTGTGAAGGCTCCATTGTTCAATGGAAACTTTGATATATGGGAGGCAAGAATGAGGAATTTCTTAAAGAATAAAGGCATTGAAGTCTGGAAATCAGTGATCACTGATAGCACGATGGACGATGAATCCAAAGAGTACAATACAAGAGCAATGAAGACAATTTTGAATGGGCTACCAAAATCTATAAAGGCCAATTTGGAAAAATGTTTGTCAGCAAAGGGTATATGGGACAAACTTCATGACCTTCACTCAAAAGGAGCATTGACCATGACCACTAGTCAAGAAGATGATGGAAAGAAAGAAGGAAATTTAGAACCCATCAAGGAAGCTGAAAATAAGAATGATGACATCAAGGGAAAAGAAGACCTAGAAGAAGAAGAAGAAAGAAAAGAAGACTTTGAAGAAGATCTACAGACTAAAATTATCGCTGCCATGGAAGAGATTAACAATTTGAAAAAGGAAAATGAGAAACTTAAGAAGAAAGTGCAAGATGGTGACCAACACAAGACAAGCAAGGAAGCTGACATTTTCAAGCTTCAAGTACTAGAAAGAGATGAGGAGCTCATAAACTTAAGGAGGAACTTCATCAAAACAAAAGAAAGCATCATGAAGAAGTCATATCCATGAAAAATCAATTGGATAAGGCAAAGAAAAGGGAAGAAACTTTGTCAAGCCACCTTGAACAAAGACTCAAGAGCTTGAATAAACTTGAAGTAGATATTGGTCAATACAAGGAAGAGGTCTCTTCCCTTAGATCTCAATTAGAAGAAGCAAGGAAACAAGCAGAAGGAGCCGAGAAGGTGATGGAAGCTTTAACATTCATAGAAGGACAAGTTGATGAAGCAGAAAAGGAGAGAAACACCATGATATGCCAACTAAAAAAAAAGATGATGACATCACCAATTGAAGGTCATAAATAACTTCTCTTAAGGCCCAATCATGTGAAGCAACTAAGATGAAGGAAGAAATGGAGATCATTCTATAAAAGAAGGATGAAGAATGCAAGAAAATGAAGGAAGAAATTGTCTTTCTTAAAAAGGAAGTTGACTTGGTGAATAAGAACTTGAAAAGTTCTCAAACCCTAGATGACATCCTAAGTCATCAAAGGTGTCCCCTTGATAAATTAGGTCTTGTATATGTAGGTGAATCCTCAAGCAAGAATGATAATGCTTCAAACAACAAGGATGTGAGGAAGCCAGAAAGAAATTTTGATGCTCCTAGTTCCAGTAAAGGCAAGGAGAAGAGCCAAGACAATTCTGGAAGAAATACTACTCCAAGGAGACTTGCAGATGGTGTCAAGAATACAAAAGGCAATGAATATCATCAAACAATACCAAGGAAAAAATACTTCATAAGTACATCAAGGAAATATTCATCTCCTAGGTACCATAGTATATTTCTTGGTTATTGCTATTCTTGTACAAATTTTGGGCACATGGAAAAAGATTGTAGGGCATACCACAAGGACAAATATAATGGTCCCCTTCAGTCTCCTAGAAGCAAATTTTCAAGAAGAATTCATGATTCGTCATTGATGAACAAAATTGAGTGCTTCAAATGTCATAACATTCGACATATGGCTTGTGATTGTAACTTGACTTGGGTTCCTAAACAAGATAAAACCATGACTACCAAGAATGAAAGGAGTCTTACACAAGTATGGAGAAGGAAGCAAATTAGATCAGAAAGCCTCTTGAACACTCAAGACATCAACTCATGTTCTTTATCTAATGAGTACATCTTTGGTAGATATGATATTCCAAGTGGTTGTTAATGAGACTCTGCCAAAGGAGACCATGTATACTATTAGGGGGAGATTATGATCCTTAATCATTCGTGCAAAAGCTATTTGTGAATGGGCCTTATGAAATTCTTGATGAGTCACACATGGAAAATCATCTTTTGATAGATCATCTCTTGGGAGCAACTCCATTGAAGAACACGATTCCTTATCCGATGGACTATTGTTGAAGATTTCTTCCACTTGATCACAAGGCATAAATATTTCTTATCTAAATATCCTAGAGGATTTTATGCAGGCGGGGGGATTTGGTTCATCACATGAATAAATGTAAGCACATCTACCATGGACCACATTGCCAGAAGGAAGAGCACCATGATAGGGGGATTAAAATACCAATGCAGAACTACTATTGACGAAGAAAAGAAGTAGCATGATAGGGGGAGTACTTGGGAACCTCATTTGCCATTGATGTCAAAGGGGGAGAGAATGTTGTAAGGGCAAGAATATTTCCATCAATGAGAAAGGGGGAGATTGTTAATCAAGGTTTTCGTTGATGTCAATATGAAATTGTTGGGATGGTAAATATTCTTGTGATGCATAACATGATGATGTCCTCGCTCATGATGACAAGTCCCTCTTGTTTGATAAGGATGTCATTAATGAATATGTCAAGCTATTAATGATGCCATTATGATGTCAAGCCACTAAGAAGATGTCTTGAAGTCCTAATAAAATTAACCTAACCTTCATTCTAGTCTAGTTGACCTTATACATGAAAAATCCAAATAACTCCAAGGATTGTACTAAAAATCCCAAACAATCATATCTAATTTTGTTTTACCTCTTAAAGACAACATTCTACAATGATTCCTTGACTATCTTGTAGAGGATTTCTTCCTCTTTCCAATGAACTATTACTTGTCTTCTAACTGTTTCTAGATTGGGATAAATTGAAATTTTAAGTGAAGAAAATTATTACTTCTAGTGAGCCGACTTGTGCAGGCTCATACCCCTTCACCCAACAGACCTGTCTATTCATCATAAGTCAAACATGTATAAATATGACATTCAACACTCCATTTTCATCGTCAATTTGGTGCAAATTTCAGAGAACATTTTTGGGACGGAGGAAGAAGATAGATGCACAGTTTGAAGAGTGTTTTTATTTCTATCTTGGATTAAGTAAAGAAGGAAAAACTTGCAGATATGTGGAAGGAATCAAACTAGGTTACAGAAAGAACTCATCTCACCTCAGACTTGTGGTTTAGACCTGTGCCTAAGATTTCAAGCCTGTTTCCAAAATTTCGAACTTGTGCCATATAAATTCTTGGACCTATGGCAGAGGATCTGTGACATGTAAACCTTGAAACAATGACAAATTCAAACTTGTGTGAAGTGACAAATCAGCTTGTGCTTGTAAGAAGACTTCTGATAGCTTTTTAAGCATTGTTTGAAGCAAACTAGTGATAGATCTCAAGGAGCCTTTTGGATGTTTTTGGCATCATTTGAGGACAAAGTTGGAGTAGAAATAAAAGTATCAAAGAGAAGATCTAGAGGAGATGTTGATCCTTTTGCAAGGCTATTGAAGAAGACATTTTGGAGCAGCATAGTAATATATTTTGAAACAATCCTACAATCATTTTAGAGTAGCATAACAACAACTTTTCGAGTAGCCCACTGAAATATTTAGAGTAGACTAAAGACATTTTTTGGAGAAATCTAAAGACATTTGTTGAAGACATCTTACAACAGTGTTGAGTTCATATTATGGACTTGTTTTAAAGGCGTCATGTGAAGAAATCATTGAAGAATTTTTTGTGTTGACTTGAAGACTGTGTTGGAGCAGATTTATTGAAAACTTATTGAGTTGATATAGAGGAGGCATCTTTGTCTACATTTGGAACACTACTGAAGACAGTCTTGAATGCATTATTGGAGTTAATTTGGAAGCAACCCGAAGCATTAGTAAATGGTGTTTTGGAAGCACTATCAAAGATATCTTTGGAGTCCATCTCTTGGAATTTTGAGCATTCTTAAATGCTTGGAGACACCCTTGGAGACCATGATGCACTAGCCATCATGAAGTTACCTTGGAGAAATTGTTTGGGTACGATGAAGAGCAATGGTGACACCTTCTAAGAGAACAAGGTTGTCATTGATGACGAGACATGGAGACTAAAGTGAAGGCATCGTTGAAGATTGATAGGGCTTCGTGAAGACGACATTGGGAGTCGTGAATTACAACTAAACACATTTTTATGAAGTAAATTAGGGGTTGGAGCCTCAAAAATACAAGGTTGGTGCTTTGGAAGGTAGGGTTGGAGCCCTTGAGGATCAGAGTCTTTAAGAAACCAGGTCAGATCCTGAACTAGATATAGGGTTGGAGCCCCTGAGGTTGGTGCCTCAAAATTGACAAGGTTGGTGCCTTGGAAAGTCCAAGTCAGTTCTTGGCACATTACAGGTTGGAGCCTAGGGAATTGAAGATCGGTGTCTTCATCTAGGGTTGGAGCCCTATATATATTGTACTTGATTTATTGTAAAGAGGAAATTAATAAAAGCATTTATTCTTATTGTTCATTTTGTGTTCTAAATATAAGTGATCTAACTAGTAAAAGTAACAATTAAAAATAAATACTGATTCACCCCCCCTCTCAGTACTTCCAATAGGGATGAGAGTCTTCCCTATGTGAAACACAACTATAAAAAATCTCTCCATAGATCGATGTTAAGCAACCAACTCACAAAATAGAAGAAAAAGATAGATCAACGACTTAAAATGTACCCTCTTTGAGGGAGAAACCTCCATTACATTACACAAATGAACAATTCTTGGATGGTACAAATGATAAGACCTCCTTTCTATGTATAAGAGTCTAAGGAGTCACAATATAATCAGAACCGACATAACAATAATAATGTAAGGGCACAAAAGTAACAATAGTGGCTTATATGGGGCACAACAATAACAATAGTGGCTTCTATGGGGCGCAATAATAACAATATGGGGATAACATGGGCACAACAATAACAATAAGGGGTACAATGACAATAATATAAGGGAATACACTAGTATTATAGGGACCTAACATGCCCCTCTCCTTCAAAAAAGTGTTTTCCTCAATGCTTGAGTAGTTCTGGATGCCTTTGTATAAAATTCTCATCCTCCCATGTAGAATATTTGGCGGGTAAGTTCTTCCACTTGATGAGATACTCTGAAATTGATCGATTTCATAGCCTTCGAGTTCTTGTTTATGTGACTGCTTTAGGTTCCAATATGATTTTTCCTTCCTCGTCAATCTCTGGTGATATTGTTTGAACTGGGAACTTGTCACATATAATCTTCTTTAAGCATGAAACATGGAAAACTGGTTTCATTTGGGAAGATGCAGGAAGTTCCGATTTGTATGCCATAGTACCAATCTTTTGCAACACCTTGTACATACCATAATACTTTGGTGATAATTTATTATCATTCTTGGCTTTCTTGAGGGAAATTTGTTTGTATGGTTGTAGCCATAGAAATACCCAGTCACCTACATCAAAACTTCTTTCGCTACAATGTTGATCTTACTATTGTTTCATTCTATTTTGTGCCAAAGTGAGGTTATCCTTTCAGAGTTGGAGAACTTTTTTTGATGCTCAATGTGATCTTTCACTGCTTGAACCTTAGAATTTTCTCTTAAATATGATGTGATGGATGGTGGACGATATCCATAAAGCGCCATAAATAGGGTCATTTTTGCTGCAATATGGAAGGAAGTGTTATACAATCATTCAACGATAGGCAACCATTTGACCCATTGTGTTTGTTTATCAGATACAAAGCAACGAAGATATCCTTCCAAACATTTGTTCACTCTCTCAGTTTTACCATCAGATTGAGGGTGATAAGATGAGCTATGAGCTAACTGAGTACCCAGACAAGAAAATAATTTTGTCCAAAAATTTCCAGTGAAAATAGGATCTCTACAACCTACAATAATCTTTGGGTTTCCATGTAGCTTTTGAATTGTTTCCTAAATGTAGTAGCAATTGTACTGAATTTAAATGGATGAGATAATGCACAAAAGTGTGCATACTTGGTAAGTATATCAACTACCACCATGATGAAACTCTTGTTGGAAATAATATTGAGAGGGGGGTGTTAGAAAATTATATATTACGGAGCAATGGAACACATGAAATAATGCAGAAATATAAACACAGAAAACACACAAAACAAGAGAGACACAGATATACGTGGTTCACCCAGTTTGGGCTACGTCCACCCCGAACAACCAGTCCTTCCTTTCTATCCACAAAATGAACAGACACAACTCAGCAAATCCGCTGTAATATCCTCTGTCTTCTCTACAGTCTCACCTTCTGTTCTCGCTCACACAGAATACACATCTATCTCACACCTCAAATACAATGCCCTCATACAAAGAGAGGGGTTGCCTTCTAGGGAAAAAAACCCTAAACTAAGCATAAGTTCTACCGTCAGATCATCCGCCTAATGAACGGCCCAGATTGACTAGAAATTACTATACTTTTACAAGGCAATTTTACAGTTGTTTTTAGCTTCGAGGGTGCTGCCCCCGAAACCCCCCGCCAGGGGGGGGCCCCCTGCTGCGAATATTTTACAGGCGGCATTGTCGCCCCTATTTCAAACTGGGGTCCAATGTGGCGGTACTTTTGAATATAGAAGATAATCAGGCTCCACACCCAACAGGGGGCTGAATCAATATTTTTAGATCAATAATTTAATTTTCCAAACAGATTTGTATACGCTACTTCAGCTAAGTGAACTAGCGTGTATACGTGACTGTACTTAAGGCAACCAACATATATGCAGAGAACTTTTGATTTATCCAATTTATCATGCATTGAACTTTAACCAGTATATCAGAGATTTATTAGACAGTGCAGTAAAAACAGAATAAAACATCACACATAAGCAATACACATGAACACCAAGATATAAGGTGGAAACCCAATATGGGTGAAAACCACCTGCTGCAGTCAACTCTGTCTTCTTTAATAATAAGAAAATCTGTTTACGATTTTGTACTGGTGCAGACTTATACCAGTACGCAGGCTTCTACCTGCAGCAGATTACAACCTTCTCTCATTCTCCAACTTCTCCTGGAAGGGAGCTACAACCCCCTAACTCTTGTACTAGCTGATATATTTACTAGTACGTAGGTTGCAACCTACAGAAGGCTATGACCTTCTTTCTTCCTCCAAGGACCATGTTTCATAAATTTTCAGACTGGATCCATCAACAACATCATAACTATAATTCAATCATTTGCATCAACCAATCACTTTCTGAACCAACCACAACCGAATCAATCAATCACTTTGACAACCCATCAATCTGATCATTCAGAATACTGTCACTAGAATATGGTAATCATAACCCAAACGAGAACCCATAACTCTTCAACAAACAGAAACAACTGAAACATATTTCATAAGGTATATGGTACTTCCATGTGTCGAACCTGCATGTACACACGCTTTTCTCAAAGCTAACCAGCGTATACATCTGCAAATATTAAATCATAATTCTGCAGCTATTCTAGACTTCAGTTATACCTAGATCATAATATTTACAGAACAACACATGCGTCAGTATATAGATCTAGAATAAACATGATCAAACCATATAAAGATAATTCATAATTCATTTCAAGCCTTAAGATCCTGATCCATCATTAGATCTTCTCCTCCATCAACCGCTAAGGTTCATCCCTGGTTCAGATCAAGCACAACACCATAGCCCATAACCTGCATACTAGATCTCACACTTCATCAAATATTAGATACTTTCACACCTTGGCCTAATGATCTTCTTCTCCGTTTATAATTTTAGGCCTTTCTCAATACCATGGACCAAAACCACTTAGGACCAATACCTTGGACCAAACACCTAGGGTCAATACCTCGGACCAGATACCTTGAACTAATACCATGGACCAAATACTTTGGACCAAAAACTTAGTTTTCCAAGGTATACGCACTTTTCCTTCTGTGAAAGTGCATGTGTATGTATACGCTACTTGTGGTCAATGAACCTGCGTGTATATGCAACTTGGTCAAGGTGAACCTGCGTATACCTCTTTTTCTTCATTCTGTGTAGATTGATTTGTAATTATTTTGTTATATAAAAATTAGTTAGATTAGGTTATTATTAAAAATTAGTTAAATTAGATGAAAAGGCACGATCATAAGATCATGCCCTTTCCCCAAAGGGTGTTAAAAAAAAAA